>APFE030426057.1:1338-17008 GCA_000404065.3 Pinus taeda
GGGGACAATAGGGGCACAACAATATTAATAAGGGGTACAACTACAATAGTAATGGGGTAATAACTAGTATTATAGGGATCCAACACATATATTAGTTAATATATGAAAAAATAAAATAATATCCTATTTTTCAGGTAGGGTTTACGAGTTCACTGAAAGCCCACCTACAGGAACCTGTGGTGTAATTGAATCAACTGATTTCTAGTGGTATTTATACACCTCATGGGAAGGCATAAAGACGTCAAGGAGGTGGGATATCGACATTATAGTCTTTTTGTCCCCAAATCAAGTTTGATTTTCCTTGTGCCTCTTGCTCTTTCAGTCATAGGAAACCGTTGTTTCCTTTCATAGATGCTCATCCTTCATTATATGGCATCCTTTTGCACATGATTAAGAGGTGATCTTTGAGGCTTGGGCTCGATGGATCCAGAGGAAGTTTTCGTTGGTGTCGTGGTCAAATCAGTTTGTATCTCTCCACTACTCTTTATTGATATCAATAAAGAAGCTCTATCTCGTTTCGATATGTTATCATCTCATGTTTTTATGATTCATGTGTAATATGTTTTGATTTATATGTTTATGCTTGATGATTCAACATGTTTATTATGCATGCACTTTAACCCACTTGCTATGTATATGCTTCTTCGAATTGTGTTGCAGGTCTTCTCGCTTGGGAGGAAGCAGAGGGTTTGGACCCTATGGGATAGACATGAAACGTAGGACCTACGGGTACTCCTCTCAAACACAACTTTGGTAGTTTGTATAGTTTGCTTGCCTAAACATATGCTTCTTCTTGATTGTCTACCTTCGATTTGTTGAGGTTGTCAACCCTTACCTTACGTAAATTTTTACCGCCAATAGTGTGGCATGTCAGGGCACTTTTGGTGTACATGAGGGAGTACAACATATTGCAGATAGTGTTTATGATTTTCGAGGATAAAAAGCTCCCCAGTGGGGAGGAATGATCCAGGTGGATCCAACAAGCCTAAAAAATAAAAATGTTCAAAATTTTATGAAACTAACACCAAGTTGTAGAGATCGGCGAGATACTTCCAACGACGCCTCAATCCGAGTCTGTATGAGAAAGTGATTGCAGTTTGAAGTTTGTAGCAAAAAAAAAAAAAGTATTCAAATTCAAACTCAACCTTCTGTCATGTGGCAGGTCGTACTTATGATGTGTGGCAGTGAAATTAGCAAGCCTAGTGGGACCCATAAAGCTAATGTGGCAGACCAGTCAAAAACTAGGTGGACCCACAAGCAAGGGATGTGGCAACACCACAGGTTGACACATGGAAAGTAGGTGACATAAGTGGCATATAACGTGGACCAACGAGAACCTGCCACATGGCCCAATATTTTAGTGCCACGTGGCACCTTAATTTAGGCCCAAGTGGCCTTAGCATGGTGCAACCTTCATTTTTGTCTTATTCTCATGGTTTTGGGAGTCGTTACAAGATGGAAATACGATTTTCATATATTATATGGTCTGAAAACTCTATTAAAACAAAAATTAGGCTCTAAAACCATATTAAAGAAAAATAAGGAGTCCATGGGTTTTCAACTCAAAACCTCCCTAACAACAACTTAATATGGCTATGCCAACCACACACTTTATTTTATTCACCCTCAAACTTTGTTATAAAATGTCATTCAAATGTTTCAAAGGGAACCATGGAGAACCATTGAGAATACATGAGAGATGAGGGCACAGGCAGACCAATGAAGACATTAATCTCAAGAAGATTCTAGGAATATTGTTATAGTATATGTTAGAGAATATTTCAAATAATATTCTCTATGAGGAATCTTTAAGATTCATTGGGGGCAGAATTTTGAGGGTGTCAAAAATATGTCAAATTTATACTCATTTGAACTAGTTTTTCGTAGGGAATGCGATGACATGATTAATTTTTTCATTTGATTAGCCAAATTTCATTCAACCCACAAAAGAGAATCTTTGATATTCATGGGGAGACCATATTTGACCAAGTCAGAAAGGGGTCGAGTTTACAGTCATATTTCATGTTTTTTCATAAGGAACGTGATGGTGTAGGCAGATCCTTCATCCGAGTAGCTGATTTTCAAGCCGTCTTCGAACTTGGAGGTATAAGATGCATCGTTGCAATGTCTTCAATTGATTTTTACTAACATGTTGATATCCTTGTTTGCCATTTTGTTGGAGGATCCTTATATGCCACTTCATATGAGAGTTTGTTATTTTTTCATGTTGAAGGAGATCTTTTTATGATTGATATTTCTTATAGAAGAGCGTCTCGTGGAGAGACATGTCACTCTAGTCAAGGGAGTTATTCCTTATATTGGCAAATAACACATCATGTATTCATCTTCATCTTGCAACAATTAATGAAGAAGCCTTCCCAATATTGACATCCGGCCCAAAGACGTAACACAAAATAGGTGAACTATGTTATCAAGTGGTGTGTGTTCTCTTATTTTGTGGTTTCCTCTCCTTTAAGTGGTTGCTTTTGATGTCAACCCAAGCAACACCAAGGGATACCCTGATCTTGCATGGTCATTTTGACTCGACAACTTACTATATTCTGAGTCAAGGATCTTCTCGATTGATTCTACTCGTCGAGATGTTTCCTTTGATATATGACACAATACGTAATTCTTCACGATTTGAGAGATATTTGTGTTTGAAGTTAGTAACCCCAGTTAGTGGGCTAAAACCCTATGGGGTTGTGGCATGGAACTCATAATTGGTTGTGGTCATTTAATAGTCAATAATTAATAACGTTTTTTTGCTTCTAAAATCTCTCCAATGTTCACTTGTTGAGGACCCTCTCAACTCAAGACATTCATATAAATAGTGACCCTCATATGCTTCTCTAGTAGGGATTTTGTGGCTTCAAACATGCCATCATGGAATTTTCACTATATATATATATGTATATATATATGTATATGTATATATATATATATAGTATATGTATATATATATATATCTATATATATATATATATGTATATGTATATATATATATATGTATATGTATATATTATATATATATATATATATATATGTTATAATATATATATATATATATATATATATATATATATGTATATATATATATATATATATATATATAATGTATATTATATATATATATATATTTGCGAAGCTTCAGAAGCTGAAATTAAAACCCATTTGACGAGAGATCGTGGTGAACCTCGTGACCGAATTTCAGGTCTTGATTCGCTATATTTTCGGAGATATGATGTAAGGAAGTTATTTTGTTGCAGTTTCCTAAATTCGATATCATACAGGTGACGTTGGGAAAATCGTCATCACTTTCTCCTTGAGCATTGGATTCAAATTTTGTAAATAGTAGTAGAAAGAGGACGAAATTTATTTTGTTGGGTATCGTTTTCACGGCTGAAAGTCGCAATAGTGACACGTGGCACTTTGTACAAGTTCGCTCTACTGAACCACTCTATAATCAGGTCATCATGGAAGATTAGGCATAACTATTTCTTTAAGAATCCAATCTTGATCAGACATGTGGGGTTGGAAATAGGACTTAGAAGGATATGTCACAATTAGTTTTGATACCACATTTCAGATGTCCTATTCTTGATACTACACATTTCATGCTACATATTCTTGATGCTACACCAAGTCTGCTAAATTTATATGATGATGTAAGTTCATGTCACTTGTCTTGTCATAGTTGATAGAATGGTCTTTGTTGTTCTACTTCGAACTTGGTCCATCACAAGTCTAGGGTCTTTCATTAGTTTTTATTATATATATCTTTAGGCTAGTTTTGGATATAGTCCTGCATAGAGTCCAGGCCTATATCAAGAGTTGGAGTCTTTGTCTACTGTTGCAACAAGTCAACAACAAAAGTGACAAGCACACTTCAAGTATGCATTGTAATTTTAATTTTAATTTATTCAATATTATGCACTTACTTGTGTTTTATAGGCAGAGGTAAGTTGAAGGGTATTTTGTTTTGTTTTGGGATTCTTTTCACTAGGAAAATTTTGCATGCAGGTAGAAGAATATTCAAGTACAACATGAAGCAAGAATTCAAGAGTAGAAGTATCAAATCAAAGGAAGCATTACAGCGGGACATCCTTGAAGACATGACATCCATCCAGATATCTTAAAGTATTATTAAGGCCAAGAGTCATCACTGTAAAGTTGTAAAAGAGTCATTTATAAAAGAGTCATCATTGTAAAAGAGTCATTTGTAACAGAGTCATCATTGTAAACATTTAAAAGTGCTACTTGCTAAGGAATATTGATTCACACCCCCTCTCAGTATTTCCAACAGATCCTTGTATGCCACTTCATACGAGAGTTTGTTATTTTTTCATGTTGAAGGAGATATTTTTATGATTGATATTTCTTATAGAAGAGCGTCTCGTGGAGAGACATGCCACTCTAGTTAATGGAGTTCTTCCTTATTTGACAAATAACACACCATGTATTCATCATCATCTTGCAACAATTAATGAAGTGGCCTCCCCAATCTTGACATCAGGGCCAGAGACGTAACCCACGCAGGGTGAACTATGTTATCAATTTGTGTGTGTTCTTTAATTTAATGGTTTCCTCTCCTTTAAATTATGCACGCGTGATTTTTCATACTCTTTCATATGCAATTCTACCAACATCACAGAGGTACACGATCTTGGTTAATTGTGGTACCTGAGAGAATCTGGGTCATTGGCATTGTCCAATTGTTGGAAAGAATGTGGGCATTGATTTCAACCAAATAACATTGACATTTATGGCATAAGATGTTGGCTTCGATGTTTCCTAACCTAGCTGTGATGGTGATTGGGCTAGTTTGATGTGATTGAATTTTCAAGTTCAGTGGTAGTCCCATGGTTGCTACAATGCTCTGTAGAGAATCATCATAGTAGAAAGCTGATTGGAGAAGTGATAAAATTATGACTATGGTGGTTTGGAATCCATACCATGGTTGTTGTAGTCTCTTATAGAGAATCATCACAGTACAAGCTTATTGGAGAAGCCATAAAAAAATGACTATGATGGTTGGGAGTCCCAGAATTTGGAGGGGGTTCTGCCTCAAGAGATCAGCAAAAATATTCTCGGAGTTGGAAGAATTGCTCCAATAGTATGTGGAACCTTGCAAAATGCCTCTGAAGGGCAGTTTCTAGGAAGAAGAAGAAGAGCCAAGGTGGAAATAATGATAGAGAGTTTGCAACCATTTTTCAGGTAGCATATTTTCTCAAAGATTACATTGGACCTTCTCCATTGGAAAGTGCTCTGAAACAAATTTCCAACAGTATGTGGAAGTCTAGGAATTGTCTTTGGGATCAAAAGTTATTGATTGCAAAAGTTAGGGTCTTGAAGTCCTCAATAGGCCAAATTTCGAACCCCGAATTTTAGAAGGATGGTTATATCGGAACCTCGAAGCTTCAAGAAGCCTAAATATCAGAGGTCAGAATTTTGGTGGGTCGGAGCAAGCTGCAACTTTGAAAGGACCGAACATCAGGCTGAATATCAAAGCCAATTTTCGATAGGTTGGGCATGTCAGAACCTCGGCAAGACAGGACACATGGAAACATTTCTGAACCTCAGAGCCTTGGGACCTGGGTGGTTTAATTTAAAAAAAAAGGACCCGAAATGGCATGAGGGAAACAAAACCTCATATGTTCGGAACTTTAGGTTTTCAGAACCTCATCAGTTCATATGAATGTGATTCTTTAAAAAGTTTTGAGGATGCAAAGAATAAGAATTGCAAGAAATTGCTGCAAAACTAAAGGTTTGAGGTACCCTTTCTCTCTCCTCAAGATGGGACACATGGCGATAGTTTATTGGTCCTCAAAAGCTGACAAGGAAGATGACGACAGCGTGACTTGAATGTACTACGGACACGTGGCAGTCAGATTTGGAAAAAATGGGTGGCCTAATAGGGCAAATGTAGGTGACACATGTCACCACTAAGGAGATGCCATGTGGATTTGATGACATCAGCATGATGTCATATCGGAGATCGGAACTTCAGAGGTTGGAGTTTTCATAAATCCCTTATAATTGCATTTGAAGAAATGTTTCAATACTAAGGGCTCAGATTTCTTGTTAGCACATGGTTGTGGAGTTGAAAGAACCGAGGGCGCGGAGCGGATCTAATGCCCAAGTGCTATGAAGTATTTCGAAGGTTGGAATTTTAGAATTCCTCCGAAATTGAAATATGAAGGAAGCCTCGATACAGGGAACTCTAATATATGTTGGCATCTGGACATATAAACCCAAAAGAACCAAAGACGAGAGAAGTCAACAAAGGAAGATAGGCTCTCGACAGGATCTGAAGACCTTAGAACCTTAGCGCTAAGTCGTTGGTCACAACTCTCGGTTCCATGGCGTAAAACAAGAAAAGGTCAATCAAAAGGAGCTCAGAACCTCAAGACCTTGTAAAATAATTTCAATACAAGTTACAATATGGGGGGCTCCGATACTACTGTAAAGAGGAGAATGAATTCATCGGTCACAACATATGGTTCCATGGAGGGGAAACAAGAAAAGGGGCTACGAAAGAAGGAGTTGAAGGCATTAGAATTTAGTAATATCGTAACATTGTTTTAATAAAAGATACAATGAGTGGGAGCTCTGATATGGAAACAAAGAGGAGTATGAAGGACGGTTGAGTTGGTAGCTGAGTAAATGAGCACAGAAGAGGTTGGTGTCGCAGGAATTCAATGGCGACTATTGTAGGCAAGAGACAGTGACAAAGAATACCATGATTATGCAAGATGACTTGAAGGAGTCTGTTTGTGAGTTGAGAAGTAAGGCACCTCTTATTTTCCCATGCATGCCTCATTGTATTAAATGAAGAACAAAGAAGCCATCTTGAGGTACAACCAATCTTAGAGAGCCGTGAATAAGCATGGGAGCCTTGGATGAAGTGTGCAGTTGGAATGAGATTGGATTCTCAGCATGGAGAATCATACAAAGAATTGGTGAAGCGCTTACGACCCTATACTCTGAGTTTAATGAGGCAGTCGTGGCCTAGTTAGATGCAATAACAGAATGGAAATCCATGTAGAGGTACACTCAGGCAGTGTGGGAATAGGTAATAGAGGCAACATCGAGCAGAGTGTAGCATAGAAACAAGACCCAGGGCTCATATGGGCAAAGTGAGGGAAGCATCATTGTGTAGAGATGAGCCGCATGGAGAGCTCTGTGTTGAGATTGTGTCGCTGCATGTAAGTCTAAGTGATCCTGTTATGTTGTGAAAGGTTGAGAGTGCCTAAGCAGAAGAAGGAGACCCTGAGAGAGATCTAGCGTTGTTGTGCAAAATGTCAAAGGTGCCTGTGTAGAGGAAGAAGGTCGAGAAGGGTGTAATGTTGTGTGCAGTGGACAGAGGGTTGAGAGCAGTATGTTGTTGTGGTGGTGATATTAGGATGTTGTAGAGTGAGCAGAGACAGAGTGTTGCGTGGGCTAAGGAATGAAGAGAACAAAGCTGATATCAAGTAGAGTGGCTGCCAATGACAATGAACATTGAGTTCCTATTTGAGTGTGGGTTGGAGCCTGCATACAGGAAGTTGGTGCTTCCATCTCTAGTGGCTGCTTGAGAAGGCTTGCAGATTGGTGCATCTTGCAAGTTTGTGCTTGCATAAATCCAAGTTGCAAGTTGGTTCTTGCAACAAATATGTGAAGTTGGGGCTTCACATGGTGCTTCTGGTAAGCTGGACATGTTTCTACAAAAAGGAGGGAGTTAGTGCTTCCTGCTAGTGGGTGCTAGCAAACAATCAAAGGGATTTGGTGCTTCCTATTAGTGGTGGTTCACAAAATAGATTGATGTAATAGAGTAGGTGCTCTTATTTTACATTAATAACAACAACAAACTTTGGTGGTTTTTTCTCGAAAGTCTTTCCACATAAAACCTTTGTGTTCATGTGTTTGTTGCTCATGATATGTATGCTTGTATGGTGATATGGATGTTGTTATGGTCGTTAATGGTTGCTCTCATATAATGGATGCCAAGTTTGAATGAGGAAAAATACATTGGCTTAAAAGTAAAAATTAACCTTAATACTAATTCACCCCACTCTTATTATTAACATTTTCTCCAACACTAGCTGGTTTTTTGTAGCCTATTCCGATTCCATAATGGAAATGGGGGGTCATTTCCATGGAATTAATTACAATTTTTTCGAGGACATCAAAGCAACATTCATGGTTGTGGTTGACAAGTTGAGTAAGGTAGCTCACTTCATTACAGTGAAGGATACTAATTCAACTAGTGAGGCAGCTCAATTCTTCATCAGGGAGATAGTGAGATTGCATGGTGTTCCCAAGAAGATCATATTAGACGGAGATGCCAAGTTCACTTCCAGGTTTTGGAAGGAGTTGTTTGTAGGCTTAGGGACAAAGTTAGCCTTCAGTGAAAATTATCATTCGTATACAAATGAACAAATAGAGAGGGTTAATGTTACGCAACCAACTCACAAAATAAAATAAAAATATAGATCGAATAAAAAATTAGCCCCTTCGAGGGGGCAACCTCATTTACGTTACATAAATAAACAATTCTTGGATGATACAAATGATAAGACCTCCTTGGCATATATAGGAGTCCAAAGGGTCACAATATAATCAGAGCCCACATAACAATAATAATGTAAGGGCACAACAATAACAATAGTGGGCTTCTATGGGGCACAACAATAACAATAGGGGGCTACACCAACAATAACAATGAGGGGAATACACTAGTATTATAGGGACCTAACATGCCCCTCTCCTTAAAAAAAGTGTTGTCCTCAATGCTTGAGTAGTTATAGATGCTTTTGTATAAAATTCTCATCCTCCCATGCGGAATATTCAATGGGTAAGTTCTTCCACTTGATGAGATACTCTTAAATGAATCGATTATGTAGTTGTCGGGTTCTTATTTCCGTGAATGCTTCTCAAATATGCTTTTTCCTTCTTTGTAAAGTTCTGGAAACATTATTTGAACTAGAGCTTGTCACTGATAACCTACTTTAAGCATGAAATATGAAAAACTGGGTGCACTCGGGAAGATGTAGGCAACTTCAATTTGTATGCCATAGTACCAATCTTTTGCAACACCTTGTAAGGACCATAATACTTGGGTGATAATTTATTATCCTTCTTAGCTTGCTTGAGGGACATTTGTTTGTATCGTTGTAGCTGTAAAAATACCGAGTCACCTACATCAAAACTTCTTTCATTGTGATATTGATTTGTCTATTGTTTCATTCTATTTTGCGCTACAGTGAGGTTATCCTTTAAGGGTTGGAGAACTTTTTGTTGATGCTCAATGTGATCTTCCATTGCTTGAGCCTTAGAATTTTCTCTTAAATATGATGTGATGGTTGGTGGATAATATCCATAAAGTGCCATAAATGGGGTCATTTTTGTTGCAATATGGAAGGAAGTGTTATACCACCATTCAGCTAGAGGTAACCACTTGACCCATTGTGTTTTTTTGTTAGATACAAAGCAACGAAGATATCCTTCCAAACATTTGTTCACTATCTCATTTTCCCCGTCAGATTGAGGATGATAAGATAATTTATGACCTAATTGAGTACCAAGACTAAAAAATAATTTCGTCCACAGATTTCCAATGAAAATGGGATCTTTGTCACTTACAATAATCTTTGGGTTTCCATGTAGTTTTTGAATTGTTTCCATAAATGCAGTAGCAACTGTACTCGCTTTAAAAGGATAAGATAATGTCCAAAAGTGTGCACACTTGTTAAGTCTATCAACTACCACCATGATGACATTCTTTCCTTCAGACTTGAGTAAACATATGATAAAATCCATTGAGACCTCCTCCCAATGTTGAATTGGAATGGCTAAAGGTTGTAACAGACCCGAGGTCTTAATTGTCTCAACTTTATTTTCTTGGCAAACCAAACATTCTGCCACAAACTTCTAAATATCATATTTAAGGCCATCCCAAAAGATTACTTCTTAACCCTGTGGTAAGTTTTTAAAAATCCTGAGTTCCCTCCTAAAGGGGAGGTGTGAAATTCCAAAATAATCTTTTGCTTGAGTTGGGAATTCTTAAAAAGATATAAGCGACCTTTGTACCATAATGAGTCATTTTTCCAGCAAAATGTATCAGATGTACTGTGATCTTGTTGCAAATTTTGAATGAGCGTCCACACCTCTTTGTCATTATTCCATTCATCTCTTGCTTCGGTTATCCAATTAGGTTGGATAATAGAAATGACAAAAAGCAATGCGTCCACATCCTCGTACCTTATTGAGAGTGCATTTGCAAAAACATTTTGCTTCCCTTTTTTGTAGATGATTCCAAAGTCATAACCCAACATCTTTGTGACCCATTTTTGCTACTCTTCTGAAGATAATATTTTTTTCCAAAAAGTATTTAAGACTATCATGATATGATTTTACCTTGAAGTGTCTTCCCATTAGGTAAGGTCATCATTGCTTTAGTGCATGTAGTATTGCCAACATTTCCTTCTCATAAATAGGTTTATGTAAGTACTTTCCTTTGATTGGATGACTTTCAAAAGAAATGGGTCTTCTTGCATTAAAACAATGCCAATTCCATTTCTTGAGGCATCACATTCCACAATAAAGGTTTATGTGAAGTCTAGTGTAGCTAAGACCAGTGCTTGGCACATTGCCTCTTTAAGACCTTCAAAGGCCTTATTTGCTTCTAGATTCCAAGAAAATGCATCTTTCCTCAATAATGTTGTTAGAAGTGTTGCTATTCTCCCATAATTCTCAACAAATTTGCGATAATACCCTGTCAAAGCGAGAAATCCTTGAATATGCTTTATGGTTGTGGGGATTTTCCATTCCTTAATGGCTTTAATTTTGTTAGGGTCTACCTTAAGACCCTCATGAGATACAACATGACCCAAATGTTCCACCTCTTGTACTCCAAATAAATATTTGGAGGTTTTTGCATATAATTTATTCTCCTCCAATAGTTTGAGCACCTTGTCAACATGTTGAACACAATCCTTCCAGTACTTGCTATAGGAAGGGTTTGAAAATACTAGGGAAGGGTTTTAAAATGGAATTCATCAAACCTTGAAATTCGGAAGGTACATTAGTAAGGCCAAAAGTCATGACCACAAATCCATAATGACCCTCATGAGTTATGAATGTTGTTTTCGGAATATATTTAGTCTTCATTCTAATTTGATGATATGCTGAACGAAGATCCAACTTGGTGAAGTAAATTGCTCCATGCAATTCATCCAACAATTCATCAATGACATGAATAGGAACTTTATCTTTAATAGTAAGTTTGTTGAGCTCTCTATAATTTGGACAGATACGCCATGATCCATCCTTCTTGTGCACCAATACTACTGGAGCAGAGAAATAACTTTGACTAGGTTGAATTATACCAGCCTCTAGCATTCCTGCACCATACGTTTAGTTTCCCTCTTTTGGACACGAGGATATCTGTAAGATTTGATGTTTGGTGGAACACTTCCTGGAATCAAATGAATAGCATGATCCTGATCATGAATAGGTGGGAGGCCTTTGAGAGTCTCAAATATCTTGGAATGATTGTCCAAGACTTTTTGGAGATATGGAGAAATAGAGGATTTCGGCGTTTGAACCTCTAGTGAGCACAATTGTGTAATTACGCCGAGTTTTTATTTCTTCAGAAGCTTTGTCACGCCATTAGAGTTGATTATCTTTCATAGTTTCCATGCAATACCCGTTAATTCAACTTCCTTTCCTTCCAAAAAAAAATCAACAAAATTTCTTGAAAATTAAAAGCTATCATACCCAAAGATTGTAACCATTGAACTCCTAGAACAACATCAACAACACCCATTGGAATGGAAAGCATTGGATTATTCAATACATATTCCCCCATGGTTAGCTTGATATTGTGGCACTTTCTAGAACAATTTATAATTCTTCCATTTGCAACCATCACTTGACACTCTGGTGTTGGATATAGGAAGCAATTCAATTCCTTGGCTATCCTACAATGAATAAAATCATGGGTACTACCTTAATCAATTAGAACTATTACATTTTTCTTCTTGATATATCCTTTTATCTTGAGAGTTTGAGGAGTGGTAATTTTGGCCAATGCATTACAAGATATGGTTGGATTTATTTCTTATTTCTCTAGGGTTGGTTCATAATGTATCCTCCTCTTTTGACGTTTCTTGTCCCTTTTCTTCCTTCTCTTCACAGTCCATGTAGAATAATTTCTTCTCAGCACACTTATGAACTTTAATGTATTTGTTATCACAACTATAACAAATCCCTTTTTCTCCCTTTTCCTCTAATTTTTGCGGTGTCAACCTTGTAGGTTGTGGAAAACTAGGAGAAACAACACTTCCATCTTTATAGTTGTGAGTGGTAGACTTCCTTGTTGCCATAATTTTTCTTTCAACTTTTCTTCCATCCTGAATGCCCTCTCCAATGAATCAGGTTTCTAAAGGTGAACCTCATGTTGAATGTTATCTTTTAAATTCCCCATGAAGACATCAATCATATGCTCCTCTGGAATAACAATTAATTCAATTTTGTGAAGTCTTCAATGTGCTCTGCCATTGAACCCTTTTGTTTGAGATTTATCAATTGGCTAAGGAAGGTGCTTCTTTTTGTATCTTCATAATGTTCTATAATTTCCTCCACTAAAATTGACCAAATGACAAGTGGTTTACAAGAACAAAGCCATTTATGGCATACGTACCTTTTGTGAGGGTTGCACATCATGTAGATCAAAATATTGCTCCATATGTAGTATCCATGTTACAAGATCCTTACTATCAAAATTCATCATATCTATCTTTGGAATGTGATGGTTCTTAAAACCCATAATGGATTCTCTAAAATCCTAATTCATATTCCTTGTGTCCTCATCATGGTTTTCATGGATTACCTTGTCACCACTAGGAAGCCTTTCTTGCAACAACTTTGTCAACCCTTCCAACTTGAAATTCATCGCATTCATGTATACTTTAAAAACCTCCATGTTTCATTTTATATCATCCATGTCATGTTTTAAGCTATCCATGTCATATTTGGTTTCTCTTTGTGAGAAAGAAATTTGTTGCACCTGGTCCCGTAATTTTGATATATCATGTTGCAATTTTTCCTCTTCATGCGTCATAGGAGATATTTCTGAGGGCTTAATGGGTGTAGAATTATTTTGTTTGGGAGGCATTTTAGAACTAAATACTAATTTCTATGCTTCAATATGCCCTTTGAATCACTTCAAACTAGTTTTCCAAACAAACGTTATGCCAAAAAAAAAAAAAAAACGCACATTTTTCTTTATTTTTAGGAGCTTGATATTGAAAATGTTGAATCTCTGTAATTTCGGATCTCCAAGGTCTAAAATTTTGTCTTGTGGTATCCCTCTAAGTCTTCCTTCCAACCCCACAAGTCAGATTGATATTTGATTCTTCAAGAAAGTGTTATGCCCAATCTTCCACGATGACATGATTATCGACTAGTTCAGCAGAGCAAACTTGTACAAAGTGCCACGTGTCATTATTTCAACCTTAGGCCCTAAAAATGATACAAAAAAACTACATTTCGTGGACTTTCAGCCATTTTTTATGAAATTCAAATTTGATACTCTGAGAGAAATATATGACTATTTTCCATAGGTCACCTATTTGAGATTGAATTCTGAAGCCTGTAAAAACACTAACTTCCTCGGATCATATCTCCGAAAATATAGCGAACCAAGATTTAAAGTTTGTATAAGAAGTTCACCAATATTTCAACTCTACGTAGTTACAATTTCAACTTATGAAGCCTCATAGAAAAAACGTTATAGCGAAAATTCCAAGATGACATATTTGAAGAAGCGAAACCCTAAAATCCAAAGCTCTGATACCAAATTTTATGCAACCAGCTCACAAAATAAAATAAAAGATAGATCAATGATTTAAAAATTAGCCACTTCAAGGGGGAAATCTCCTTTACATTACATAAATGAACAATTCTTGGATGATATAGATGATAAGACCTCCTTGGTAAAGATATGAGTTTAAGGGGTCACAATATAATCAGAGCCTACATAATAATAACAATGTAAGGGCACAACAATAACAATAGTGGGCTTCTATGGGGCACAAAGATAGCAACATGGGGGATACATGTGCAAAACAACAACAATAGGGGGCTACACTAACAATAACAATAAGGGGAATTCACTAGTATTATAAGAACCTAACAGTTAACATGATTCTTTGTTGGGTCCTTATAATACTAGTGATTACCCTATTACTATTGTAATTGTACCCCTTATTAATATTGTTGTGCCCCTATTATCCCAATATTGTTATTACTGTGCCCCTCTATTGTTATTTTTGTGGCTTTATATTATTATTGTTAGGTCGGTTGGGTCATATTGTGACTCCTTAGACCCCTATATATAGAAAGGAGGTTTTGTCATTTGTATCATCCAAGAATCGTTCATTTATGTAATGTAAAGGAGGTTGCCCCCTCGAAAAGGATGAATTCTAAGGCGTTGATCTATCTTTTCTATATTTTCTTGAGTTGGTTTCATAACATTTGGTATCAGAGCTTTGGATTCTAGGGTTTTGTTGCTCCAAACAGGTCATCGTGGCATTTTCACTATAACTTTTTTTCTGTAACGTTTCAGAAGCTAAAAAAAAACCCATTTGAGAAGACATCGCGCTGAAGCTTGGATCCGAATTTCAGAGCTTTTCGCGCTATATTTGCGGAGATATGATCTAAGGAAGTTGGTCCTTTTGTAGACTCCCGAATTACATTCCAAACAGGTGACTTGGGGAAAATCGTCATAACTTTCTATCTGAGCATCAGATTGAAATTTTGTAAGAAGGTATAGAAAGAGGACGGACTGTAGTTTCTTGTATATATTTTTCAGAGCCAAAGGTCGAAAAAGTGACTCGTGGCACGTCGTACAATTTTGCTCTACTGAACTAGTCTATAATCAGGTCACTGTGGGAGATTTCACATAACTCTTCCTTGGAGAATCCAATTTGGATCAGACTGGTGGCATTGGAAAGATGACACAGAGGGCTACTGCAGGTCACAATTTCAGAACTGGATGAATTGAATGTACAAAGATACATCAGAGGCAATATCAAGCTCCTACAAAGTGAAAAAAGGTGTGTAGATTCTTTTAAATTTTTGCTTAAGATTGGTTTGAAATTTATTTTGAGGGAATTCAAAGGGCATAGTAGAGCATTATTATCGGTAACTGATGCCCCGAGGAAAGAAAATGCAAACACCTAGTAAGGAACCTGAAAGCTCTAGCATGACTCATGAAGAAGAGGAAGAAATGCTACATGATATATCAAAATTACAAGACCAAGGGAAAAAAATGTCAGCCTCACAAAAGCTAACAGAAGCTAAGATAAATGGCATGGAATCTAAGATAAAGGGCGTGGAAGCTAAGATGGACGATTGGAAGACAAATTTGAAGATAGACATGGACGATTTGAAGACGGATTTGAAGACAGACATGGAAGAATTGAAGATAGATTTGAACACAAACTTGAAGACAAGCATGACAGATATGAAGACAGATTTGACAAATTTTCTACAAGAAATACTTACTAATGGCGAAAAGGTAGTAAAGGAAACTCATGATGCGAACAAAAGAAATGTTAATCATGATTCTATAGACTCTAATGTGGGATCGAAGACCCATCATATTCCAAAAATCGATATGAGG
>APFE030426057.1:21445-32970 GCA_000404065.3 Pinus taeda
GAGAGGGGCATGTTGGGTCCCTATAATACTAGTGATTACCCCATTACTATTGTAATTGTACCCCTTATTAATATTGTTGTGCCCCTATTATCCCCATATTGTTATTACTGTGCCCCTCTATTGTTATTTTTGTGGCTTTATATTATTATTGTTAGGTCGGCTAGGTTATATTGTGACTCCTTAGACTCCTATATATAGAAAAGGAGGTTTTGTCATTTGCATCATCCAAGAATTGTTCATTTATGTAATGTAAAGGAGGTTTCCCCCTCGAAGAGGCTGAATTCTAAGGCATTGATCTATATTTTCTGTCTTTTCTTGAGTTGGTTTCATAACATTATTGAGGACATGTTGAGGATGCATGTCATGCATCAACACTGGAAGTGGGAGGAGTATCTTCCACTAGTAGAGTTTGCATATAATAATGTGTATCAGGAATCCCTGAGGATGAGTCCATTTGAGGCTCTTTATGGGCAGAGTTTTAATACTCTTATCATGTCGAGTGATCCAGTGAACAAAGTGTTGATTGGGCTGGATATGTTGGCTGAGATGGAGTGGGAGATGTAGGTTATTAAGAGGAATTTAAAGGCAACACATGACAGGCGGAAGAGTTATGCAAACCAACATAGAGAATTCAAGGAGTTTTAGGTTGGGGAGACTGTGTACTTGCATATCAAGCCCAAGAGGAGCTCCTTGAGGATTGGGTCATGTGACAAGTTGGCACCTCAGTATTGTGGGCCTTTTGAGATCATTGAGAGGATTGGACCAATGGTATACATACTTGCACTGCCACCAACGGTGAAATTCCATGATGTTTTCCATGTTTCATTTCTTAAGAGACATGTCTAGGATGTTGATCATGTGATTGATTGGTCTGTATTACAGGTGGAACCAAAGGGAGAGTTCCAGCCAAAGCCATAGTGCATTTTGTAGTGGAAACAACTCATGCTTCAAAATAAAGAAATCAAGAAAGTCAAAGAGCAGCGGAAGCACTTTGGGCTCGATGAAGCTACATGGGAGATGGCTGATCAAATGCGGGCTTTGTATCCTTATTTATTTGATAGTTGAGAATATGTATTTGATATATGTGTTTGGTTTTGTATTTATATGTGCATGTTTGTTGCAAATACTGCAATGAGTTGTGTTATAAAGCTCCAATAACTAGTATGTTGTAATTACTACATTGAGTTGTCTTATAAAGCTTCAATATACAATATGTTGTTCATGGTTTCAGTAGTTTGATATGATGTAAATGTTGCATCAAGTTGTGTTATAAAGCTCCAATACACAATATGTTGTTCATGGTTTTAGATGTTTGGTATGATGTAAATGTTGCATCAAGTTGTGATATAAAGCTCCATGGGAAACATGTTTTGCTAGTTATAAGTAGCATTGAACATCGATGATGGTGTTCCCCCAAGGGGGAGGGGTTTGTAACAACCACTAGTTGATTTTCCATGTAAATAAAATAAGACCAAAGTCATGGGACACGTATTCCAAGCTAAATGTTGGGCAAAACATTATAGTGGACATCATTTATGGATTAATCAATGACTATGGAAATTTGAAATAGGGAAAATTTTAAGGATGGGAATTTATCTCAAATTTTAGAAACCTTGGCAAATCCCACTGGTTCATAATATGCAATCTGTAAAATGTTTGGAGATATTTTTGTAAAAATATTCAAATTTCTAATAATTTTATATAGTCTCTATATAAATTTTTGGCGATTTTTAAGGTAAAATAATTTCATACTATAAAATTTCGGCGAATCATTTTTAGAAAAAAAAAAAAATGGAAATTAGCGAATATTTTTTTTGGGAAAAAGTATAGAAAATTAGCCCACCTGTGAATATTAGCCTCTAAAATTTTCCCTGCTTTAGCAAAAACATTTGCAAAGGAAAAGAGACAATAAATGGCATTTAATTATGAAAATAAAGGAAAATATGAGAAAAGGAAGGTGAAGAGACACAAAATTGTATGCCAAAGAAATTAAAGGAAAAATGGAGGAAAATGAAGAAAAAAAAAGGACATCAATGATAAAAAAAGCTTCATAGAAACAATTGCTAGCTTTTGACACTTTTGTGGTGGAGCTATAGTTTATTCTCTCATACTCTTGCACACTTAGAGCATTATGGGATTCACTTGTATTGGAGAAACAAAATAAAGGAAAGCAAGGAAGCACAAGGAAATTGTTGGATTAACGACTACAACTTGATTGATTTGCATGTAACATGTTGCATGTATGATCTCCTTGTTGGTTTTTGAATGCATGGTATATGCAAGTGATTCTCTAGTTATGTACTATCATTGATATGGAAATTTTCCTAGATTGACAGTGGTTTCAACTTTGCCTTGCTAATGTTGGTTATGTGTTATATTATTTCCACGATTGGTCTTGGAATAAATTTTCTGGGGTCTAGGGAAACGCCCCAAAATTTGTTTTCTAAGCAGTTTTGCGCATGGTTTTCACACATGGTTTTGGGCATGATGGTTTTCTACCCATAGCATTTTGTAGATTCAGTCAAGGTAACTACAATTATGTTATAATATAGGGTTAATGCATTTTGGTTTATGAATGCTTTGACATGTATATATATATATATATATATATATATATATATATATATATATATATATATATATATATATATATATTATAATATATTATATATTGAAAGAAATATAATAAAAAATCAATCTCGTAACCCTGATTTTGGGATTGAGGGGAAAATCTCTGTGTATAGTTGTTTTATGTTCTCACCATTGTATATTTTTTTCTATTTTAAGAATTCATTTGTAGATAATTTCTGTATAGGGTTAAAACCTACAACCAATTCTTGGATAACCATGGTGCTGTGGGTTTTCCACTTATTTTTCTAATTGGTTCTCAAGTTCCCTATGATTGTGAGTTGGAACAAACTCTCTGGAAACCGTAGAACACCTTGGGTTGAATTAGTAGTTCCTAAAACCTGTAGGTTGGGACAAATGCATTGGAGCCTTGTGGGTTGAGTTACTAGTATTTGGAGCCGCTGGTGGAACAAACGCTCTAGAGCCCTAATTTAGTTGTGGGTCGAGTTATTAGTTCCTAGAGACCTTGACAACTTGGGTGAGACCGATATGGATGATGTTAGTGATTTATGGACCATATAGGTGAGATCCTTGTGGTTGAGAGTTGAGGTGGTTTGGCCTCTGGAAGCAATGGTTGGTTTTGTTTTGGTTTAACTTTTATGATCCCATATTCATGCTTGGAATATGGCGTGAGGGTGATTGCTTGAAAGATAGATTTGGTTCGGCCTAATCTATGGTCAGGTGGTACATGGAAGTCCTTGACTTGGTTGGCATTTTCATATGTTAATAAGAACTATTTTCCTATTGTGATCTATGAGCACTTGTACTGGTTATCATGTTGACATTATGGATGATTTTCCATGGTTTCTATTCTGGTTATTTATTGGTTATATGATGTATTCTATCTATGTCTCTTAACATGTTTTGATAAGTCATTGAATGGTTGATGAATGCATGGGATAACAAGCGTTATTCCAGCCCGCCAAAGAGGGCATAGAGCCTTCTTGGTGATTCTCAGATTAAGTTAAGATCCCTATGATCATATATGGATTCATCACCTGTAGCTTACATGTTAATCATATGTTTGATGAAATGTCTATAATCTACTAGGCAAATACTGTTTATGTTATCATTAAGGTTTTGTATGGCTAGCCTTGTTAGCATGTTATTTATGATTATGGATAGTTACAGGTATTTTTGGGCACTAATCTAGATGCTAGCCTAGAAAGGTGGCTCAGATCTCGAGACTGTTGGCATTGAACTAAGGAATTTCATTCATAACTCGACATAGGCAGGCCTATGTGTGTGGTTGGGACCTCATAACTGCATTGATTATGTGTTGTGCATGAGGTTTGGGAGTTTCCCCTGTAAAAAGAGCTCCGGCTCATGGAATGGCCATCTAGGGTGGTTTATAAGATCATGAATGGTCAATAGTCCCTGATGGATGTTTGTGAGTTGCCAGTGTGTCAGCCCCACTTCCATAACTAGATCTTGGAGGTCAGGTCATTTCATAGTAACTCTTAGTTCATATTTACCCTAACGAGCTTGTAGAAATGGGTAAATGTGGGAGGAGGCCATTACAGGACTTAGGGCATACTAGGTCTTACTATGGTATAAATAATAATAACTCATCATAAATAATGATTAATTAGTAATTTGTTAATGAAGAGGTACGTCCCTAAAGAACATGACCGTTCATAAAGGAACATTTGCCTAGGGTATATAAGCAGGGCCCTCACTCTCATTTGTAACATCATTCTCATTCATACTTTTTAATATATATTCTTGTATCTTCAATGGATATTTACATATTCCAAGTCTTTTGGAATGTTTAACCTGTTATAATGAACCTTGTTCGTAACATTGGTATCAGAGTTGTTTGATCCTCTCGCCGCACAACTGCTGTACAAAGTTGTGTTCTCTGATCTAGGTCTTTGAACGTCAAATTCGTTAACATTGTTACAATTGAAGCGTTTCGCTACAAGAATGTGAAGTTTCTCCAAATCACCATTTAGGCCTCTCGACATTTAACAAATAATAATAATAATAATAATAATAATCTAAAAAAAAATCAATATATATATTTTTTTTCTCGGTAAAAGCTATGCTATTTCTATTACCTGGTAAACGTAATTAAATTACAAGAGGGGGCAGCTGTAGGATCCTGCACTTCAGATATGTTACAAAAATTCCCCATTACAGAAGAGCTGGGGATCTCTGGGGATCTCATCAAAACTGACAGCCAGATTAACAGAACAAATAGCGAAATACATTGGCATTACAAAGATACTGAGAGAGAGAGTACTAAAACTAAACATATGACCAGAACTAGTAACCCTGGACCAAGACAGTAACATACGCCGTGGCAAGAAGGAGCTCAAAACTGGGCCATGCTTCCGAAACAGCATCCCAAAAACCAAAAAGAGCAAACACATAAACACTTGGTCAATTGACCTCTTCCCCTTGTGTCTCCCCGGCCTGTTGACACGTGTCGTCGTGGCTGAGCCCGTCTTTTTCATTCGACACGCTGCCCTCCTGGGTTCTGTCGGTGGTGCCAACGTCAGGATCCAAAATCAGGTTGATGCAGTCACTCAGGGGAGGAATTAGGGAGGGCGAGTCGACCTGAATCACTGGTTCAGCTTCCCTCTTGGTGGCCATGGCAATTTGTGCAGAGGAACGCTCACTGCTATTAGAAGAATTGGGGTCAATGCAAGAGATAGGAGGCACCTTGTTGATTTCCTCTGTCATTAGGATGGTTATCTGGGTTGATATCAGAGGGCGGTTTAGATTGCTTTGAAATTTAAAATGGGTGGATTGGAATGCACTGTTGGGAATCGGATGGCGAGTGGGGTTACTGGCAGGAGGATCCTCAGGGGAAGAAGTGAGGTTAGTGGTGGTGAGCAGAGGAGTGGATTGAGGGTGAGCGGAGGGTCGTTTGCTGCTGCCAGGTCTTTCCCCGGAGCGAGAACGCTTCCCAGGTCGCTTCATGGTGCAGACAATGACTGTAACCTTAACCGAAACAGTGCGGAAGCCGGAATTGTGCCTCAGAGCATCCGAGGGCCTCGAACCGAAACGAGAAACAGAAAAGAAGACAATGGAAACACGAAACCGAGAGACAGAGCCTGTATAACTGAAATGACAGCGAATGGAGCACTTACCCTAAGCCGTTGAAGGAATTCCAGAGCGAAGAACGCAGGACGAGTGGAAGGGCTGCCAATTCGAGCCAGAACCAGCTCGAATTTCCCCTCTGAGGTGGGGCTCCCTCTCGGCCTCACCCACAAATAGCAGAACGAACCGAACAGAGTAATCCTTGACCAAATGCATAATAGAAAAATCATTGAGTCGCTGCCTGTTAATAATGCTCCGTAGACTGGGATCTTGACTAGAAAAATAGGGAACTGCTGGAGCCGCGATCACGTGCAGGTAGCTAGGGTTTTGACACCGGTCGAAGGCCTGTTTGGCTTATCAATGGGATTGGTTTCAGAAAAAGATAGTAATCACGCAGGGAAGGGAAGGAATGGAGCCGGAGCAAGGGAGGGCAGAGATCCCCTCCTTCAAAGCAGCATTAACAGGGGAAAATAGGAAGGAAAAGCAGAGTGACGGAGACCGAACAAATGAAGGAGAAACTTCAGCAGTTGGAGCGCAAAGGAGATCAGGATTCCAAAGTAAATGCCTTCCAAGGACAACGAGCAGACCCAGGTTTGTAATCCCACCTAACAGACTAGAAAATTATAGAATCCATATGCGAGATTATGCCTTGATCTGCAAGTTCATAGGATATTGGCCAGCTGAGAAGGATCTTATGAGATGGATCCATCAGAGGTGGAAACCAAAAGGACATGTGGAGGTCAAGTTGGAAGCAAAGGGGTTCTTCACTGTCATATTTTCAAATCTAGAAGATAGGGGTCGAATCTTTGAGGAAGGACCGTATTTCATGAACAATGTTGGTCTGTTCATGAGAGAATGCGTGGATTGCTACAACCCAGATAAGGAACGAATGTTAGCTGCCCTGATTTGGATAAGACTCTTTGGTCTACCATCAGAATTCTGGGAACCAGAGATCCTTAAAGGCATAGGAAATACTATAGGTTCCTTTGTTAAAGTGGTAGAAACAACAAAAAGGGGAAAATACAACACTTATGCTAGATTATGTGCTTACATGAACATCACAGAGCCTCTACCGGATACTATCGAATTGGAATATCATGATGAGCTATGGCATCAACCTATAGACTATGAACATATCCCTTTTCGCTGCAGAATATGCCATGAATATGGTCATCTTTTTAGGGAATGCCCCATTACACTAGCTGAAAAGGAAATGGAAGCAGAAAAAAGCGGGAGCAACGCAAGAAAGAAAACAGGGGAAGAAAAAGAGAAGTTCAGAGAAGTTCAAAGAAGAAGAAGAGGAGGAAGTAAAAAGATGTTGATGGGTAAACAAAAAGAAAACCAAAAAACAGAATCACTAAACATGTTTAAAGTCCTACAGATGAAGGTTTGGAGACAGAGGTCAACGAGGAAGAAGAAATAGAAGGAATGGAGGTAATAAATGAAAAAACAAACAAAGTAACAGATAACAGGAATAATGAACAGGGGGTAGAAATCCCAAGTGAAAACCAAGGAGATCAAGAAGACATGGAAATAGACCCAAAGAAAACAAAAGGAGAAGAAGAAGAACAAGTAATGGCGAGACTTCTACAGGAATGGAAAAGGCTTGATGAAAGATTCATCCCAGAAGAGCAAAAGCAGAGATACAAAGAAGCATTTCAGAGATACAAGGAAAAAAAGAGGCTAACAGAGGAGAAGGAAAACCAACAACCGGAGAAACAGGAAACGCAAAGCATAGGAGCAGGCAGCATTGGCAAGGGAGGCAAAAAACGAGGGAGAAGAACAATGAGTGAAATGATACAAGAAGTGGGTGAGATGCTTGTTAACTCTGGAAGAGTGATTCCTCTCTCAGAGGTCTTCCAATCCCCCCCAAAACTGTTAAGATGATTATCACAAGCTGGAACATAAGAGGCCTCAACAGCAGAGGCAAACAAAGGTATTTGAATGAAAGATTGAGAAAAGAGAAGCCCAGTATAATGATAGTACAAGAAACAAAAATAAGTACTGAAAAAATGAGAGAAATTCTGAATAGAAACAGGAGCAGCTATGAAATGATGGGACAGGATGCGATCGGAAGCGCAGGTGGTTTGATAATCATCTGGAATCCAGAGGAAATACATTTTAGTAACTGGATGAGTTTCCCAAGAATTTTATCAGGAACAGCAAGCATAGTAGGAACGACGGAGGAGGTTACTATAACAGGAGTATATGGACCTCATATTCAGACTGAAAAGGAAAATTTTTTGCAAAACCTAAAAGCCTTGCGATGCCTCATACCAGGAAAACAATGGATAGTAGGAGGGGATTTTAATCTGATTAAAACCCCAGGTGAAAAAAGAGGAGGAACAAGGAGAATGGATAAGGTAATGGAACAGTTTGGAGACCTCATAAGGGATCAGCACTTAATCGATATCCAAACCATCAATGGAAGTCATACGCGGAATAATCGAAGAGGAGGAGCTAATCAAATAGCCTCTTGCCTTGATAGATTCTTAATCTCAGAACAAATAATGTTGAAGGATGTATTCATAGAAGCCACCATTCTCCCGGTAGCAGGATCGGACCACTGGCCGGTTAAATTAGAAATAGACTTAAAGCAAAGACCTCCCAACAAACCCTTCAGGTTCGAAGCCTTCTGGCTGAGAAATGAAGGATTGACGGAGAAGCTAGAAGAATGGTGGAGGATGAGTGATCAAAAAGGAAAAAATAAGATGCACACCTTCCAACTCAAACTAAAGGAAATGAAGAATGAGATAAAGAAATGGAATAAAGAAGAATTTGGGAACATTATGGAAGAAAAAAAGAGACTAGAACAAAGAATGGAAGACCTTCAGCAGATGGACATCACAGAAGGAATAAAGGAGGAGAGAACAAAAGAAGAGGGTATGATATTAAACCAGCTAGAAGAAAGAAGGAAACAAGAAGAGATCTTATGGAAGCAGAAATCAAGGGTTCAGTGGCTTAGGGAGGGTGAGAGGAATACTAAGTTCTTCCATAAAGCAATGGTTCAGCATAGACAACGAAACATAATATTCTCTATAAAAAACCAAGAAGGGCAAAGAGTTCTACAACATGAAGAAATAGAAAAAGTGTTGGTCAATCACTTCAAAGACATTCTGAGGGAACCGCAAACTAACAGATCAGATGCCATAGAAAAGATAAGTAGAGAAATTCCAAATATAGTCACAAGAGATCAAAACCTGGCACTCATGAGGAAAATCACCATGGAAGAAGTGGAGGATATTGTTAGAAATATGAAAAGGAACAAAGCTCCTGGTCCGGATGGGTATACTGTAGAATTCTTCCAAGCGGGGTGGAAGTTTCTTGCAGCAGAAGTTCTGGAAGTTGTAGAGGAGGCCAGAATAAATCAAATAATATGGCCAGGAATAAACTCAACCCTTTTAACCCTTATTCCAAAAACTAATCAGGCAGAGCAGGCTGATGGCTTTCGCCCTATAGCCCTTTGTAACGTCATCTACAAGATAGTGGCTTCAATAGTAGCTCAGAGACTAAAATTGATCTTGCCAAGTATTATCTCCCCAGAGCAAACTGGGTTTGTGGAAGGAAGGCAGATTCTGGATGGGCTTGTGGTGGCTCAGGAAGTCCTCCACACCCTGAAAACGAAAAAAGAAAAAGGGATGCTAATTAAACTTGACCTCTCAAAAGCCTATGATAGGCTAAGTTGGAAATACCTAGAAAGGATTCTTAAAGCCTTTGGATTCTGTGATAGGTGGGTGAACTGGGTCCTAAGCATGATCTCTACTCCGAATTTCTCTATTCTGCTGAATGGAGCGCCATCAGCAACATTCAATGCTACAAGAGGCCTCAAACAAGGGGACCCCTTATCCCCCTTTCTCTTCATAATTGCAGCAGAAGGATTAGGTAGATACTTTAAAAAAGAATTAAGAGAAAGGAAAATACAAGGCCTAAGATTATGGAGGAATCAAACCATAGTCACTCACCAACAATTTGTGGATGACATAATGATTTATTGCAAAGCTACCCTGAAAGAAGTCAAAAGGATAAAGAAAATTCTTGAGATATTTATGGAAAGTTCAAGGATGGAGGTGAATAATGACAAATCCGGAACCTTTTTCTTTAATACTGTGGAACCTGTTAAGAATCATCTCACCAGGGTCATGGGATATAGGATAGGGGACCTCCCTACCAAATATTTAGGAACTATGTTAGACACATCTACCCTTAAAATATGGAATTGGAAGAATATCCTTGAGAAGATCATGAAAAGGCTGGATAACTGGACTTTCCGTGCCCTGAACCTGGCAGCAAGGGTAGTGCTGCACAAAGCCACTATACAAGCTATTCCGATATATCCATTATCCGTGATGGCTGCCCCTAAAGGAATTTGCAATAAACTGGTAGAGATTTATAGAAAATTTCTATAGGGGGGCCCGAAGCAACAAAGAAGTGGGCCCTCTGTTCATGGAATAGTCTAACCAAACCCAAGGAAAAAGGTGGCTTAGGCCTCAAAGACCCATGGATCCTAAATCAAGTACTCGCTGCCAAATTAAGATGGAGATGGCTTGTCATGCGGAAAGAGTTATTTTTTCGGACAAACCTAACCTCCCTAGGAGTCTAAGACTCTCTAGTGACAAACAAGACAAACAAGAGCAATCCTTCTCTAAACATACATTATTCTATGAGAAACCAAGTGTTGTTCGATCCTACCTCAAATCCAACGCTTGTTTGTAGCAGTCTAGCTTTGCTGATCCAGATGAGCTCCTCCTTCACTTTGAAACCTGCATACACTAACAATCAAACGATTACATAACACCTGAATATTCATCATAAAACAAAGCATATTCAACATATAGACCAAGGAGTATATGAAACAATTCATTAACAACAAATCATTGAGAAGAATGGACTTATTTGTATTAAGGAAACAAAAAAGAAACCATTACAACCTGAGCCTTGGTGTTGTGCAAGTTCCTCCCAGGGTCCAGCAAGATTTTCCTCTACTTTGACAAGCTCACCACTTCCAAATGGAACAAGAAAGGATGGTAATCTCTCCTTACAAGTTTACAAGGAAGTCCTAATTCCAGCAGCATCTACCCTTTGGAATGTTCAGCTTTCAACCTCTCCTCCTTTTGCCCAATGCCTGTATTTATAGTGTTCTAGAGGAAGTTATTCAGTTCCAACATCAATGGGATACTCCCTCTTTTGGATGGGGTAGCTCCTCTCTTGATGGGATAAGTTCCTCTATCATAGGGATGCATGAACCATCTGGAGGCGCTCAATACACGTCAAACACTCTTCTAGAAGGCTCTAGAAGTGACCACAAGTAACTTTTTAAAGATGAAACTCGCGCCTTTTGACCTTTACAGGGGTAAGCACCCATCCTTTGGCTTACAGAGCGTACAAGTACGCAGGTACAGTGTGTTTGGAGTGCGTACACGCAGGGAAGGTAGAGAGAACCTGCGCACCCAGAGATAAACATGTTTTTAAGTGACTTTCTCTCTTTTTGAAGTTTGACATGAAGAGCAGAGGTATGAGGCTTGACAAGGAGGATAATATGACTATTGATGGAGCCATATTAACTGCAGATAGTCATGGTGACAAATTTCAGTGTAACAGATTGCCCCTAAAGTACGAAGCCTGTAATAGATAAGGGTGTTATATCATATAGCAAGGGTGAAGTACTTTATCATTTCGAGGATCATCTTGTGGAGAGCCCGGTCAGAACCTGCAATTTTCAACACAAAATACATGTATAAGATCGTATCATCGCTAAGGTAGGCATTCCCATACTCAGATCAAAAACTTTAACTATCAGACTAACTACTCTGATACAGGAATGATTTCATAATACATCATAATCATAGACT
>APFE030426057.1:48715-59742 GCA_000404065.3 Pinus taeda
GTTCCAACATCAATGGGATACTCCCTCTTTTGGATGGGGTATCTCCTCTCTTGATGGGTTAAGTTCCTCTATCATAGGGATGCATGAACCATCTGGAGGCGCTCAATACACGTCAAACACTCTTCTAGAAGGCTCTAGAAGTGACCACAAGTAACTTTTAAAAGATGAAACTCGCGCCTTTTGACCTTTACAGGGGTACGCACCCATCCTTTGGCTTACAGAGCGTACAAGTATGCAGGTACAATGAGTTTGGGATGCGTACACGCAGGCAAGGTAGAGAGAACGTGCGTACCTAGAGATAAACATGTTTTTAGTGACTTTCTCTCTTTTTTGAAGTTTTACATGAAGAGCAGAGATATTAGGCTTGACAAGGAGGATAATATGACTATTGATGGAGCCATATTAACTGCAGATAGTCATGGTGACAAATTTCAGTGTAACATGGCTACAAGGAGGACCGTATTTGTGGAAAGAAATCTGGACTGCAAAATATAATATGCCCCTCACCCCTGAAGAAATTTTAAGGAATCAAAATATACCTCGGGGCTCGGATATTTGGAACTTATCCACCCAAAGCAGGGATTTAATAGACAGACATATATTCTGGGAAATAAGAGGAGGTCAGATAGCGAGATTTTGGGATGAAGCCTGGCAGCAAAGGGAGAAAATGCTGAACCTTCAAGGTATGCAGGAAATCTACAGAACAGGTGTGGATAGAGGCCTCCTCATGGTTAAAGATTACTGGATTGCAGAACCTGGAAATGAGGAATGGCGAGAATGGAAACCTCTGGGAGAATGGAAAAGGAATGCAACAGAAGATCAAAAAACAACTTTCAGAAAGGAAATAGACTCCAGGAAGATAAAAAAGAGAGAAGGCAGAGATATCCTCCGATGGGGCAATGAAACGAAAGGGACATTTTCCATAGAAGAAGCCTACAAAGTAAAAACCCAGGATGATCCGGGGGAGGAAGAACAAAAGTGGAAAAGGATATGGAGAACAAAGTGGTGGCCGAAGATTAAACTGTTTGCTTGGTTGGTTGGAAGAAAGCGGATTTTAACATGGGACAGAATTCAAAAAAGAGGCTTCTCAGGCCCAACAAGATGTTGCCTCTGTAATTCAGAGGAAGAAAATCAGGAACACCTACTTAATGGATGCAACGCGGCTCAATTCCAGTGGGAGCAAACGAAAAGTTTATTCGCGACAACAGCAAGAAACCCGCGAGACATAATTCAAACCCTTAGCGATTGGGGAGAAGGAAAGTTTCAAAGCAAAATAGTTAGAAGAGCGTGGAGCATATCAGCAGTCTTCAATGTTTGGAATCTATGGAAGGAACGAAATAGTCGAATATTTAAAGGGAAGTCCTCGGGCCTGGAGGAAATATGGAAGAGAACGCTAAGGCAAATAAAAGAGACAATCCTAGCGGAGAATTGGGCAGACGAGGATTGGAAAACTACGGAAGCTGAATCAGAGATTCTAAAGAAACTGAATATAGAACAGGGGATGATCTACCATCAAAATTCCAAGACGAAACATCAATCAACAAATCAAAGTCGTGAAGCTTATAGAAAGCCTTCAGAAGGATTTATTAAACTCAATTTCGACGGAGCTGCCAAAGGGAACCTAGGTCCAGCGGGTTTTGGTGGAATATTCAAAAATGGAGAAGGGGTTACAGAATGGATCTATGCCGAACATGGCGGAACAATGACCAATAATGAGGCAGAATTCATGGCGGTATATCAAGGCCTTAAAATTGCCAGAAGAAATGGTTATAGGAAGTTAGAAATTGAAGGGGACTCCACCTTGGTTATTAATTCGATAAGGAAATTAATCCAAGGAAAGAATTGGGAGAAGGTAGTGAAAAGCTGGCGAAGTGCTAGCACAGTACGAGACATAGAGGAAATGCTGACTGGAATCGACTTCAAGATCACTTCGCTTGTTAGACGAGAGGGCAATAAACCTGCGGACTGCCTGGTGAATTGGGGAAGCAAAGAACAAATGGAGCCAATCGACGACAGCTGGACCAATCATGTAACGTTGGCAAGATGGGACGGGCTAAAACAGCTCATTAGTAAGGATAATCATGATGCAGAACAGGCATAATTTCTACCCCGCGTGGAGAGGGAGAAGGAGATTAAGACATCACCCGGTGACAATTAGGAGAGGACAGAAGGGCGGCGCCCTAAACACCCTGTCAGTGATAATTAATGATTTCGCAGTAAGACAGGGTCGCGGCCCAAAACAAAAAATGATTCACAATCCCAAAGCGAGCTTTCGGGGTATTAGTGGCATGCACAAGGGGGAGCATTCTCATCATACGAGCAAGGGTGGTAGGGAAGCTATAAGGAGGAACACAGGAAGAATGTCTAACAGCAGAAATTCGAAGAAGGTGACGAGCGACGAGGCGACCTGGCAGAGAACCCCTAATCGGCGCCTCAATCGATCGAAAATGGGTGAGCGAAGAGATAAGGTTGTCCAATAAGAGAAGGTAGAGGCTGAGGGCAGGTGCTGCGAAGGGATCAGGGCTAAAATCGAAATCGAAAGCTCGGAGGATTTAGACTGCAAGCAGGATAAAGAACCCAGAGGCAAGCGGTTTGAAACTGGGCAGAGCAGTAGAGGCTCGAAGCAAGCTAAGGTGGGAGAAGGGCGAAATCATC
Source organism: Pinus taeda (assembly GCA_000404065.3). Classification (NCBI taxonomy): domain Eukaryota; kingdom Viridiplantae; phylum Streptophyta; class Pinopsida; order Pinales; family Pinaceae; genus Pinus; species Pinus taeda. The sequence goes on from APFE030426057.1 coordinate 51,371, forward strand.
AGATGAAGAGAGGAAGAGGGTGCCCCCGTCAAGCCACCAGTAATGCGGAGGATAACAGACTCAGAAAAGACGGAAGAGAAGGAACAAGTCTATTAGTCGGACAGTGCATGAGGCTGAACAAGCCTATAATCTGGATTCAAATGCTCACATAAGGAACATTATCGAGGCTATGGAGGAGAAGGTTTTAGAGGAGCCTTCTGATCCGGAAATGAACAATTGGTCCCTGCAGTTGCCGGACCCGGGTCACACTCGGGGCAGACTCACTTTGTACCGCCGCGCACTTCACACTTACTGGGTCCTGAAGCATCTCCTGGCCAAGGCCATGGAGCAGGTTGCGGCTGAGATGGTGGAAATGGCGCAGGACACTGCGGCGGTGAAAAAGGAAGTAGCAAACGTGGAGGGGCTGGTCAAGCAGCAGAATGAACTCCTTAAGGAAATCAAAGCTATGCTGCTGGAGCAGAGGAAAGACAGAGTCAATATCAACATCGACTGAGGACCTTCAGCGCTGCAAATTGCCTGGTTTTTGCTCTTTTTCCTTTTTGCATGTCGAAAACCCTGTTTCTTAGAAGCTTCATCTGGTCCGCCCTTGCGGCAGTAGCTTAGGGGGTTAGTCTATTTTGAACGAGCATAATTTAGTTTGAAGGGTAAATCTGGGTATAGAAGGCTTTATGTGTTCTTACCAGTTTGACAGTAATCAGTTTTGAAAACAGTATTGAGTATTGTGAATATAGGATCCAACAGATCTGGTTTCCCTTCGGGGCAGATTGAGGAGCCTAAGTTCTGTACTTTTATATATTTTTGTAGATAATAAATTACCGCAGTTCACAAAAAAAAAATAATGCTCCGCAGACTGCGTTGGGCTTCGGCCGCCATTAATGGCGCTGTCCTGCGCCGTCCCATACCCATAAAAACATTCCTCCCGCCTCTGTTCTGAGTCTGGGGCTCCACGCTGCAGAGCAGGTGGCGGCATCATGCGAATTAACTGTGCATGAATGCCATTTAAGGCAATACAATCACTCGGATCCGGGAAAAAAATCAATATATATTGGAAAACATTAAAAAAATAAAATAAAAAAAAAATAGAAATATTAAAAAAAAAAAAAAAAGAGATTAAAAATAGAAATATTAAAAAAAAAAAAGAGATTAAAAAATATTTAGAAAATAATGTATATAAAAAAAAAAAAAGAGAATTCAAAGATTGAAAAATGGGTTATATATGTTAAAAAAAAAAATAAAAAATTAAAAGGAAAAAAATAAAAAATATATATATATATATATGAAAATGAATTATAAAAATATATATATATATATTGAAAAAAAGTTAAGAAAAAAAGGATAAAAAGAAAAAATAATATTATTATACGAAAAGAAAAAAAGGAAGTTGCATAACAGTCGTCCAACAGTAGCCACCCGAGCTACCACAACTCAGAAAACGCTCTTCTGACAAAAAAACACAGCCTCGTCCTTTGGCCGCTCAAGCCACCAATCGGGTCACTCGAGCCACCCATTGGGCCACTGTCTCTCTGCCACCCTCGACATTGCTCAACACCACTACCGTTCGACAACTTATTGGACCGCTGATGTCACCCTTCATGCCACCAGCCCTAATCACAACCCTGTCATTCGCAACCCATAGTTGAGTTTTTGCGAGCAACCGTCGATTTTGTGAAAAAACAATCGCCACTATTTGCAGATAACTTTTCGCTTGTCGACCACATATATCCGCTACACACCAGTTTGCTAGCCGCCAAAGACTTTACAACACAAACTCATTTTGTTTATCGCTGCTTTGTCTTCTACAACCATCAATACATTCTAATTTTCTTTGTCGTTGCTCTTTCTAATACAATCATACGAGATTCGTACCACTGCTGCTGCTCTATCTGCTACAACCGTCATCAACAAGCAATCCAACACTGCCATATAGATTGCCCTTGCTAGAAATCACTACTACCACTCCTCGTGCATGGAATTTTGATTATAAGACAAACACATAAGGGAACATTTTTGGTCAAATCTCAAAAAGCAGCATACAGAGTCGCGTCCGAAGAGACAAGATGCTACAAGTAAAAAAATATATAGAAGAAATTAAAATACTCCCTAGTTTGTCATCGAAGCTATTATTATAGACCTATAATTAATTAATGGAAAGTGATGGATAAATAAAGTAAAGAAAATGAATTTTCTTAAATAATACTAAAGTTCCATTCAATTAAAAATAAAAATTACTAGCAAAATTAAACAGGTAAATAAAAAGAGTCAAATACCTTTTAAAAGGGGAAAATGTGTGTTTTTTAAATTCATAAGCATATTGCCATGGTTGAATAAAAAAGAAGAAGAAGAAGTTTAAAGCAAAAAGGGAAAAGGTTTGCCGAAAGAATATAAAGTATTAAAAAGAAAAACTACGAAGGAAAAAAGAGTACTAAGGTTCAAGGTTATAAAAGGAAGAGAATAATAATATTTATTATAGAAGTTAGGAAGGGGTTACCTTAAAAACCCTAAATTTCATCTCAAAAAAGAAAAATGGAGACCAGTAATGAAAGATTTCCTAATACCTTTAGTAAATGTATTAGTACACTATTTAAAATCAAAGGATCACTCGCACGAAGAGAAGTTATAATCTCTATTAGTCCTACTAAAGAGGGTAATTATGTTAGTCCTAAATGTGCTAACCAATTAGTGATTCCTGAATCAAATATAATTGAAACAAATTTCGTTGACACAAGTGACAAACAATACAACATAAATAATCTACAACTAAGTATTGGGGATTATACTTTTATCTCGCAATTCACGATGTAAAACTTATTTTATGACGACAGTGACATTGTTTTGGGCTCACCCTGGATGGAAACTCTAGGGTCCTTTATCCTATGTACAAAAAATAAGTTTTTGACATTTTCCCACAAAAAGAAAAAAATAACGCTACAAGATGTTACTTTGAAGCTAGATTTAGTGGCGCCAGAAGTCATACAAGAAATCTCAAAAGTAATTCTTCAAGAAAGTAAAAAAGCGATACAAAATATGCAGAGGGAAGTTGACAAAATCACTGTTGACAAAAACGAAAAAATTACTCATCTTAAGGACCATAGTGAGAAATTACTCACGCAAATTAAGAAACTTAAAAATGATAAGCAATCATTGAAAACAAATTAGAAGAACTCATCACGAAAGATGTATTGAAGTCACCAGATGTAACCATCCAAATTGAATATAAGAGAATGAATACCGATCCAGTCAAAATCACAACTCAAAAAGAGGACAAACTAGTTGAAGGAAAAACATATCCAAATGTTGCAATTCAAATGGTGACAAATCCAAATGAAGATTTTGTAACCAACTCAACAACATCAGTATTTGAAGTAAATTGGGAAGTTGTCACACACAAGATAGAGGAAAATCAAACCATAAGAATTCCCTATCAACATTTAAATCACAAGAGCAGACAACTCAAATAATATGCATATATGTTTCACTCAGATAAAAAAACAACAAACTTTTGTTCCGAAAACTACTAATGTCAGTGCATTCAGTCTTGTGGTAAAAGTTCACATGAAGTATCCAACGACTGCAAGATTCCACAGAAGATTAACTTAGGATGGTCATATCCATTCTCGGTTCAACAATTTTATTTATCACTCCATGGATCATATCAACTTGTATCAACAAAGATGGCAATGCTAAGACGAGAAGACATTCGAAACAGAAAAAGAGATCAATCCTTTTCATCAACAAGCTTTGAGGACAATTTTTTTTTTAGGAGGAAAGCAATGTTATGAATAAAACATAGATATAAATAATGTAAAAATAAATAATAAAAACACATCATAAATAATGATTAGTTTGTAATTTGTTAATGAAGAGGTATGTCCCTAAAAGATATGACCGTTAATAAAGGGACACCTGCCTAGGATATATAAGCAGGCCCTCGCTCTCATTTGTAACACCATTCTCATTCACACATTTTAATATATATTCTTGTATCTTCAATGGATATCAACATATTGTTTAACTTGCTATAACGAACTTTGTTCGTAACACCCTATCCAAGCAACATGGGGAATCTTAACCAGAGGACTAATAAGCAAGATAATATAAATTCTCCACTAATTCTCCAAAGCATGATACAATAATGGAGTGGGGATCCAATCTCTTCAAGAATATATAAGTATAATAGTAACCAAAAAGTAATTGAAGACGGACTCAAACCTTTTTAGTGTTGGTACCTGGATTATATTTATATTACTCAAATGTGGCGAGCTAAGCCGTTCAATCAGAGATAAATTTCAAGGCTTTACTCCCCAAACTCCTTAGATGAGAATTCTCATGCTTGATTGTTATCTTTTGGTCCGATTAGAGTTCGAGTTCAATGGGATGAGTTGGAAAACCATTTTTAAATATCCTACAACACATTGTAAGTAGCCAAGAAGACATGATTCCTCATTTTTCTCAATTGTGTTAGGCAGATGATTCCATAAGATTAAATCTGCCACATTAGTAAGCTCATGGAATTAAGAGAACAAACATGATCATGGATGTAAATCCTATCTAATTAAGCAATCTCATTCGACTCATGAAGTAACTACAAAAAGCCATACTTTATATATTAAGAAAGCTTAAAATATATGTTTTATAAGTACAAAAAGTTAAAAAAGATGCCATTGATAGGCTTCTAGAATAGACAATATGTTGGCCCATTTGTTGAAAAGTATGCAGCAAGAAATGCTAAATTTAGAATGTGCTAAAAATAGACCTGCTAAAAATAGCATGTCTAAAAATAGCAGTTTGACCAGTGAGGTCGTTGGCCACATTGGGTGAGAGGTGAAACTGCTAAAAATAGAAAGTTCTAAAAATAGCATTTCTAGGTTCCTTCCTATTTATACCAGTCCCTAGTCTATCTATAGGAAGTAAAATTAATTTTGGTCTTAACAACAATTTAAAATTTTAATTAATTAATCTCCATGAGTTAATTAATTATGAAAAATAAATCTTGAAGTCTTTGTGAGATCATGCAATTATTTTCTCCCTTGATTTAAGAATTTATCCCTTGATTAAAAGAGATAAGGTTCAGTTCTATAATGAGAGAATCAGTTGACTTAGTTTAACTTAGTCAAGTCTAGTTAGATTAATTTAACAAGTTGTTAAAATAATAAAATATAGTTTGTTAATGCTTGCATGCATGTGACAACTATTATTTTAGATAATTGAGGATTCACTCATGGATAATTGTTGCATGTCAGTTCTGTCAAAGACCCAGTTGAGATCAGACGTGCGACAGTGTACTATCAAATGCTTAACTATTTCTAGTAAGTAGTTTTTGCATGGTTGATGAACTAGTGTTCTCAAGGAATACATAGTTGGACCATTGGTCGTTTTCGGTCTGTTGGAATTGATAGCATATGCTTTTGCTATTATTTCCTAAGAAAACTACGTAAGGACCATAGGGAAAGCCTATATAAATAGGGCTTGGGTGGTTCATGAGACATATCTTCATATTTTCATAGTTCAGTGAGAACTGAATTGCTTGAGAGCTAATTCTTTTTGTATTGTGAAGAGGATTTCCACTTGATTGATAATACATGGTTGGGGTTTTATGTTGGTGCTTTCCCCTGGATATATCTTGTGTTATATGTTGTTATTTCTCTTGATCAGTTATGCATGTTTCTACATGATGTTGCTCATGAATTCGATTATGCTTCCGCTTAATGTTTTGTAGAAGTAGAGCAGGTATTATGCTTTAGGACATTGCATATATCGGTTTGTTCTACAGGTGAAATTCCTACATGGTATCAGAGCTAGCTGATTTGTAGAAAAAGTTCTACACGGTATCAGAGCTAGCTGATTTGTAGAAAAATTCTACAAAATTCTACATGGTATCAGAGCATAGGTTATCAAGCAAGAACAATATACTAGCAGGAGAAATTCGAAGTTTATTATTCAGGATATAGATCTCAAGTTCTTATCACATCTATTTCATCGATGGCATTCTATGGTTTGAGGCTTGAGTATGCCCTTGATGGCAGCTCAAACTATATAGCTTGGAAGGATCGCATGGAGGTAGTTTTAGAAGATAATGGCCTTAAGGATTTCATTAATCAAGAAATTCCTAAGCCTACTAACAAGATTGAGCAGGTGGAATGGAGGAAGTGTGTGGCTAGAGCTAGGAGAATTCTCTTGGAGGGAGTGCGAGATCACATTGTCTCGAGCCTCCATGGGAAGGAGACTCTGCATGCAATGTGGAAAACTTTGAAAGATTTATATCAAAATAGCATTGATCAGAGGAAGCTGGCACTGAAGGACAAACTTCGAAAGATCAAGTGTGAAAGGGATGAGACGATCTCTATGTATCTAACCAAGCTCATCACATGCGGGGATGAGCTTGCAAGTGTAGGGGTCGTGACATTGAATGAGGATATGGTGAGTCTAGCACTCCTTGGCCTTCCTAAGAGCTGGCATAGCTACCAAGACTCGGTGAATGGAAGGGAGAAACTGCCAGATTAGGAACAAATATGGTTGGATTTGATGCAAGAGGAGATCAGACGGAGCACCAGAGACAATTCTTCATCCATGCATGATGAGGAGAACTGCGCCTTAGCGAGTAAAGAAAAGAAAGGGAAGAAGAAGGTTTCTCTTTCCGAATCCAGTTCTTCCAATGATGGGAAGAAGGTTGACAAATCGAAAGTGCGATGCTTTCGTTGTCATGAGGTGGGCCATTATGCTGCAAATTGTCCACGGAGGAAATCCAAGAAGGGATCGGGGAAGGATCTGAAGGTGAGGCACTTGCTTCACAATTTTGAGTTGGATTTCACACTCTTCGCATGCATGGTTTCATCCATGGTGAGAAGTGGTTGGTTTCTTGATAGTGGAGCTTCTTTCCACGTGACCAGAATTAAGAGTTTGTTCAGTACTTTGGAAGAGAAAGATCTCCAAATACTCATAGCGATGGGTAATGATGAGAAGTATAGTGTCTCAGGTGTAGGCACGGTTATTTTTCAGAGGGAGCATGGGGCTCACCTTACCTTGACCGATGTCAAGTATGTATCAGGACTGAAGAGAAACTTGGTGTCGATCGCGATGCTGGAAGACAGAGGCTATGATGTAGTCTTTAGTAAGGGAAAGGTTTTCCTTAGACACGTAATCACTGGACAGGTGAAGCAGATTGGTTCACAGGTCAAGAACCTGTATTCTCTTGAGGTTCAGGATGCATGCAAAGCCTTGAGTAGCAAGGCAACTGATGGAGACTTGGTGGTTGAGAGGGAGGGTATATTACCTCTCAACTGCAGAGCCAGAAGAAAGTCTCAGACGATTATGGAGGAGCCACGATTGGTGCAACAACTTCAGGAGGTTGTGGAGCAGCCACAACAGGGGAAGCTGAGAGGAGATCGAGTAGAGACAGCTACTAATGTAGAGACCTCCAATAGGGGGGAACTTCGAGCCAGGTGGGCTGAGGGATCACATGCAACCATACCTCCAGGTAGGAGGTGGGGTGATATAGAGTGATCATCCCAAGGAGGAGGGGTAGGATCCTTGAGGTACCCAACCTCTTGGATGAGACCTTGCTACAAGAGCCCCGATGTGGAGTAGCAGGAACTGACTGATTGGGTAGAGACATATGCGGATGGAGCGGCAGAGAGAGTGACAGTGTTGGGAATCCCAAGATAGTGCATAGCTAGTAAGCTGCAACAATGCGAGAGGCACAAGTGTTTTGCACAATACTAGGTGGCACAGAGAGGTGTGCGATGGTGCGAGATGCATGGAGATGTTGCAATAGCGCAGATGTCAGAGAGGGAGCACTTGTCAGTAGCAGGTAGAGTTTCAGCATCAGAGTATGTTCCTAGCCCAACAGAGTGGTCAGTTGGGAGTGAATTTGTTCCAAGTGTTGTTGTATGCAGAACATTCCAGAGTTACAGGATCGGGTTCGAGAGAAAGCCTTTCTTGTTAAAAGGGAGTGTTGAAAAGTGTGCAACAAGAAATGCTAAATTTACAATGTGCTAAAAATAGACCTGCTAAAAATAGCAGTTCGGCCAGTGAGGTCATTGGCCACATTGGGTGAGAGGTGAAACGACTAAAAATAGAAAGTTCTAAAAATAGCATTTCTAGGTCCCTTCCTATTTATAACAGTCCCTAGTCTATCTACAGGAAGTAAAATTAATTTTGGTCTTAACAATAGTTTAAAATATTAATTAATTAATCTCCATGAGTTAATTAATTATGAAAAATTAAACTTGAAGTCTTTGTGAGATCATGCAATTATTTTCTCCCTTGAATTAGGAATTTATCCCTTGATTAAAGGACATAAGGTTCAGTTCTATAATGAGAGAATCAGTTGACTTAGTTTAACTTAGTCAAGTCCAATTAGATTATTTTAACAA
>APFE030426066.1:0-11052 GCA_000404065.3 Pinus taeda
GCTAGACTTGTGGTGAAGGGGTTTGCACAGAAGAAAGGTATTGATTTTGATGAAATATTTTCTCCTGTTGTTAAAATGACTTCAATCAGAACTATTTTGAGTCTTGTAGCAGCTGAAGATTGCATCTTGAGCAGTTAGATGTAAAGACAACCTTTCTCCATGGGGATTTGGAGGAAGAGATATATATGCAGCAGCCACAAGGATATGAAGTGAAAGGGAAAGAGAAACTTGTGTGCAGGTTGAAGAAGAGCTTGTAATGGCTTAAAACAGGCTCTAAGGCAGTGGTATCTAAAATTTGACAAGTTTATGTCTGAACAAGGTTATACTAGATGTCACTCTGATCATTGTGTTTATCTGAAAAGCAAAATGATGGCAACTATATTATATTGTTATTGTATGTAGATGACATGCTTGTTGCAGGATCTAACATGCAGGAAATAAATGTGCTCAAAAGAAAATTGGCAAATTCATTTGCAATGAAGGATTTGGGAGCTGCAAAAAAAATCCTTGGTATGAGAATAACTAGAGACAGGAAAAATCGTAAATTAACATTGTCTCAGAATGAGTACATACAAAAGGTGTTGAAAAGGTTTAACATGCACAATGCAAAACCAGTTAGTACACCTTTTGCTAGCCATTTCAAACTTAGCAAGGAAATGTGCCAAAAGACCCAAGAAGACATGGATTATATGTCTAAAGTTCCATATGCATCAGCAGTTGGAAGCTTAATGTATGCAATGGTCTGTACAAGGGCTGATATTGCACATGTAGTGGGAGTTGTAAGTAGGTACATGAACAATCCAGGAAAGGAACATTGGATGGCAGTGAAATGGATTCTCAGAGATCTGAAAGGTACCACAAATCAAGCAGTATGCTTTGGTGGTTCAAAAATTTCCCTACATGGATATGTTGATGCAGATATGGCAGGGGACAGAGATAAGAAGAGGAGCACTACAGGATATGTATTTACTGTTGGAGGAACAACTATTAGTTGGGTTTCAAAAATCCAAAGTGTTGTTGCACTTTCAACAACAGAAGTAGAGTATGTTGCTACTATAGAGGCTAGTAAAGAAATGATCTGGTTACAAAGGTTTATGGGTGAATTGGGTAAGGAGCATGGTAAGGGCACATTATACAGTGATAGCCCAAGTGCCATTCATCTTGCAAAGAACTCAGCATTTCATTCCAGGACTAAACACATACAGCTCAAGTACCATTTCATACGATTAGTGTTGGAAGATGGACAGTTGAAGCTGGAAAAGATACACCCTAGCCAGAATCCTGCAGATATGCTAACAAAAGTTGTAACCAGGGAGAAACTGAGAACATGCTCAGTTTCAATTGGTCTTCAAGGATGACGATGAAGATGAGAAACAGCCAGGTCCAAGAGAGGAGTCATTGTCCAGCAAATGAAGCAGCGATGGAGTTGCTACAATCATTCTCCAAGTGGGAGATTATTGTGTGTGGAGCATGATTGTTCAGAGGTCTTTGTTTCAGGCGGATGTATACCCCAGGAAGTTTTGTACACCCACTTGTCCCCCCCGCAGGGGTCCGGGGGGGCCCATCCCCCCCGGCTAGGGGGTCCGGGGGCCAGCGGTCCCCCGGCGGGGGCTCGGGGGCAGCGCCCCAGAAGCTAAAAACAGATGTAAATTTGCCTTGTAAAAGTATAGTAATTTCTAGTCAATCTGAGCCGTTCATTAGGCGGATGATCTGACGGTAGAACTTATGTTTAGTTTAGGGTTTTTTGCCCTAGAAGGCAACCCCTCTCTTTGTATGAGGGCATTGTATTTTGAGGCGGTGATAGAGGTGTATTCTGTGTGAGCGGGAAACAGAGAGGTGAGACTGTGAGAGAAAACAGAGGATATTACAGCGGCTTTGCTGTAGGTTGTGTCTCTTCATTTTGCTGGATAATAGAAAGGAAGGACTGGCTGTTCGAGGTGGACGTAGCCCAAACTGGGTGAACCACGTATATCTGTGTCTCTCTTGTTTTGTGCGTTTTCTGTGTTTATATTTCTGCAATATTTTATGTGTTCCATTGCTCCGTAACATATAATTTTCTAACAATGAATAAACCATTTCTCCCACAACAAGGTACACCAAGATCTGATCTCTGACATCTCTGGCAACATCCATGGGATGGAAGGTACATCAAATGGATGTCAAAACAACATAGAAGTCTACATTGAGCAACCATTGGGATATGAAGTAAAGGATAGAGAGATTCATGTTTTAATATTAAAGAAGGCACTCTATGGCCTCAAGAAAGCTCCTAGGGCATGGTATGCTGAAGACAAGTACGTTGCAACCTGTGAAGTAAGTAGGGAAGCAGATTGGTTAAGAAAAATGTTATTTGATTTATTTTAAGACCGTTGGACTCTACCATAATACATTTTGATTATACCAGTTGTATAAGACTATCTGAGGACCCAATGTTTCATGGGAAAACAAAGCACATAAACAACAAATACCACTATAATTGAAAGTTGGTACAATATGGTGTGTTGAAGCTAGATTATATCCCCACCAATGATCAAACTGCTGACATTCTGACGAAATCTCTTCCCAATAAGAAGCTTATGTATTTTAGAAATAGGCTTGGATTGGTTGACATATCTTCCCTAGCTGAGAGGGAGAGATAGACACATCATTATTGTCTTCATTTTTGAAGAAAGAATGGAGGATTGAGTAATCATCTAGCATCTGATACTCTTTGAGGATGTGCAGGGCATCCAAGATAAGAGTAGGAAAGAGGACCGATATTCTTTGAGGGTTGGGGACCCAAGAGAAGAATAGTCCTAGAAGGTCATACTTAGTGAACACCTGGGTGGGTATGTACTTTGAGAGACAATGATGAAGGTGTATAGCATCATTGGTCTCACCAACATTGTGCTCTGATCTATTAAGAGATAGAGTTGTTAGTCAAGGCCTTGCTATGTGACAATGTTGGTTATAATGATGCTATATAGATGGATTACTAGTCTGACTCTTCTTATGATATCTCTTTAGTGTTGAATAACCTTGTATTATTTAATGAATACCTTCCTAATTAAGAGGGAATGTTGAAGAAAATGTAACTAGGTCTGGTTTTCATTATGACATGTAATTATAATATTATGTAAAAGAAGAAACAAATTATTATTATTCCTTGCATCATGGGTTTGATGAGAAATATGTGTTTACCATAGGTCAAAGAATTATTCTTGATGTCTTTAGGATTTTATGTCTCAAAATAAGTATTATAGAAGTCATGATGTCAAATATCTACACTCCAAGAATGAATGTCACTATCCTCGTGCAAGTCAACTAAATAAAATACAATGATCTCCTTGAATGATATGTTGACCTAGATTAAGGCATGCATGTTGGCCTAATATACCAATTCTAATCTATATAGAAGGAGTGAAGTTGCATTACACCAACAAGTCTTCGTATCATCTTAGAATAGTTAGCGAAGAAGAAGTAACACAATACATAGTGATCTCGGTGAAGTCTAAATATAGCTCTTGGAAGACTGTATATACATATATCTCCTCTCGGTGGTAGCTTGTCCTATCATCATCAGAATAATGAAGAACATGAAGGACTGTCTCAAGACATTGGCATGATTAAAGTAACTTATTCCTGAGAAAAGAACTATAGTAGCCGAGGACTGTGACAAGACAACGAAGGCATAAGGAGACCGAAAACTAAAGGAGTACAATGACATAAAGTCTATAGACTGTGGATTGAACGCAAAACAATGCAGGGGATAGTGACAAGCATCTTGGAGGTAATATTGAGTCAATTTTGTCAAGGATCTTGGTATTCGTCATCTAAATATCTATAAGAAGAGATTGAAGGGTTTTTCTCTCAAGAGGAGAGGTTTTGCCCTAGCTTGGAGTCAACATCTTGTGTACTCGTATTTTGGTTGATCTTCTAGTTTTGATAACCGTTTGATGATTGAAGAACACACTAATATAACGAAGTTAATTTGAGAAGACAACTCAACTTGTTATCAATAATCAGTGAAGATTCATTAAGCTATGGATTGCTCTAGATTCTTCAACAAGTTGTGCAGTGGGACAACATTCTAACTTAGTGATCATCTAGTTAACTGATCAATCAACCCAAAATAACTGATGCATAAAAAGAATTAAAGTTCCCCAGTTGTGTTGGAGATTCTAAGGTAGTGTAACATCAATTATAGACTAGTCTTGAGTGTACATGTGTTACATGCAACCAAATTATCAACCTTGGGAATTGCATAATCATTTGGAGAAAATTCCTAAATAATAGGGGCCTAATTCCTTAGGAATTACTCAAGGAAATAGGGGCTCAAGAAGAGGCATAAATTGACTAAGTCTAGGTCAAAGATTCTCATTGAAATAGGTTATTCACTTGCAGGTTGAGCTCAGATTGAGCTAGAAATTGTAATATAATATCTATTCACCTCATTAATGCAAGGAGGCTTAAGGGGTTTTTAGCAGTTTCTTTCCCATAGAAAAATATTGTGCAATTGTTTAATTTCCTATTGCATGTATGATATTGTTGGTTCTAAAATATGAATTTAATTCCGCAGAGCAGTAGAGTAGAATTGGTTCTCTTAGTTAAGATTAAAATATCTTGAGCAATTGGAATTCTACATCATAGTCATAAATTATATCAGAGCAAGATTCACATTAGAATAGGAATTTCAAATTTGTTACTCGGGAGGTTCGGATTTGCAGCTTCAGTGTATCAGGATCTCTTCAAAGTTTGGAAGATGACATTTAATGAGTTGAGATTAGAGTATGCCTTGGAAGGCAACTCAAATTTCATTACTTGAAAGGATCACATGGAGGTGGTGCTTAATTAAAATGGATTGCTAGAATATGTCAAGAAATACATTGCAAAACTAGGATCAGTTGATGCCCAAAACCTAGCTCAATGGAAGAAATATGTAGCCAAGGTGAGGAGAATAATATTGGAGGGAGTGCGAGACCACATTGTCTCAAATATCCATGGGAAAGAAACTCCTTTCGCAATGTGGTATACATTGATAGATCTATTCCAGAACAACAACGACCTTAGAAATTTGGCCCTCAAAGACAAACATTAAAATATTAAGATGCAGAAGAATGGCACTATTACGTAGTATCTCAACATATTTACACAAGTTTGTGATGAACTTGGAGGGTTTGGTATGACTGTTGCAGAAGATGACCTAGTGAGCCTAGCTCTTCTATGCCTTCCAAGAGTTGGCATAACTATTAGGACTCAGTGAATGGAAGGGAAAAGTTATCGAAATGGGAAAGGTTATGGTCTGATTTGGTCCAAGAAGAGTTCAGGAGAAATAATCATGATGGAATTTGATCCAATGTAGAGGATGAAGAAAATTTTTCATTGGTTGGAAAGTGAAAGGAGGGAAAAGGGAAGAAATCTCAAACAAAACTAGAATCCAGCCAAGGGGTCAAGAAGAAAGACTTATCCAAAATAAAATGCTTCAATTGTCATGAAATCAAGCAATATGCTACGAAGTTTCCACACAAAAATGCTATCAAGAATAATTCATAAGGAGTAGCAGCTGAAGCTTTGGCTTCACAGTTCAAGCTTGATTTCACCCTTATCTCATGCATGGCCAACACAATGGTGGGGAGTGTGTGGTACATGGACTCTGATGCCTTGTTCCACATGACAAGGTGTAGAGATCTTTGGGATGATGGAAGGTATAATGATACCAAGATTGGTATACTAACCTTTCAAAGGGAGTCTGGATACCCTCTTTGCCTCAAAGATGTCATGTTTGTGCCAGGCCTAAAGAAGAATCTCATCTCTGTTGCATTTTTTGAAGACTGTGGTTACGATGTGATCTTAAGCAAAAGGAAATAATTGCTGAGACACATAACCACTAGACAGGTGAAGAAGATCAGGGTTCGTGTGAAGAACCTATTAGTGTCCAATAGTCACAATGATCAAAAGTACTCTTTTCATAATGCGGATAGGGTCTTAGGGTCATATTATTATATTCTAAAATAAAATTTGACATCTCTCTTGGTTGGAAAAGGGTCTTGAGTCACTGTCTAAATGTATAATCTATATTCTAATCTCATCACAAGCCTAAGGTCATGGTCATCATCAAAAGTATCATCAGAAAATCTCATGGGTCTTTTGAGGTCATTTGCTACACACAATGATAGTTTTTCTTCAAAATCAGTTTCTAAAGTAATGGACATGAATTTTCCAAAAGTGAAAGAGGTTTTTCTCAATCACAGACCAAATAACAAAAACATCCTTCAGTTTATGCACCAATGTTATGATTTGGGAGATATGAAGCGAGATTTCAGGCTTATGTTCAAAAAATCAAATTTTGAATTTGTTTTACTGTTTTAGCAATTGTTTTTTGGAGTTCTTTTCTAACAGTTGGAAAATAATTTTGAGAAACCCAAGGAGGTTTTTGTAAAAAACAAGCTAAATATAAAAAAAATATTTCATTTTCTTCACAACTGTCATGGATTGGAATATTTGATTGGATCTTTATAGCCTAGTTTTACAAATTTAAACATTTTATGATTTCATGTTTTAGTCATGAGTTTGCGGCACATATTACAAGGTGATGGAGATGAATACGCAAAAAATGAGAGATTTTTATCTCAAACACAACGAAATATACAAAAACCTCCTTCATTTTGTAATATATTTCATTATTAAAGAGATAAGAGTTAATATTTTACCCCTATTTTCATAAATTCAGTCCCTATTCCTAGTAGGGAGTGCCAAATTTAAAGCAACTACTTATATCTTTAGGGAGATGCTTGAGCTCGACTCCTTTAGTCCAGGGATAAGATAATTGTATATATTTTATGAACTTCAGAGTGAAAAAGGTTGAGCATTAGAGAAGAGAACACCTGTAGCTTGTACTTGGACATTTTATTTAGGAAATCAAAGGAGCAGTTTGCAGCTATTATCTAGGAATTCATGTGCAGTGAGTTTGTGATGATGTATTTTCTCTGTTTTAGTTTCATTTGAATGATATACATCTCTCCTTTCATATCTTGTTTCTTCAGTGGTTTTCCTTAAATTTTATAAACATAATTCTTTGCATAAAGCTCTATTTTTATGGGAATATCATTTTGTGCAATTTTCCTTCTAACTTAATGAATTCATGTGCTCATGCTCACTAAGACCTTTTTCCTCTTCCAAACACTAAACTACACAGACAGACCCTAAATCCATCACAAAATTATTTCTACCTTGCTCCTCTATATCTTTGTTGTTGTAATCCTTTGAGCCTTTGACCTAGCTACCTGGTTTTCATCCCTTGTCTAGCATCAAAACCTAAACTTTCAAAACTCTGCCTGAGCCTAACATATCTAGCCTAAAATCCTTTCCCATTCGAGTCATCATTGGCTATGAATTCATAGAGAAATCCCTCTCTAGTTTAGCAGGGCTAGCTGCCGAACCGCAAATGGTTTGAGGTTACCTCCTTCGATTTCCCTTCTTAGCTTTCGGATATTGTGGAGGATAACATTTTGTCACCAATGTGGGGGAGTGAACAGTTTCATATTCCCCCAAGAAATATCATCAAAGTTTAGATTTGAATCCTGATGGTGGACAGCGGTCAGACACATATGAAGGTTGAAAAATTCACCTAGTGACTCCAACTTGATTCGAAGACTCCACTGGCAGTAGGATCCAGAAAGCGAAACAAGTTCTCAATCCAGAAGGTATGCCCCTATGCATCAAGATCATGTTCCAGGTTTTGCAAATCGTATGCCTCAAGTAGATTGGCAAACATACTTTCCAAAATTCATAGATGTAAAAGGTGATGATGCTACACTTCAATTAATAAGATTTCATATGCATGTGCGTAAGCTGAGGATTAATTTTCATGAAGATTGTTTAATGAAGATGTTCATGGTCACATTAGAAGAAAGAGCACGGTTTTGATACGAAAGCTTGCCTCCTTCTTGTATTTATTCTCTCAAATATTTTCTCTCAGTGTTTTTTGAGAAGTATAGAGAAGCTTATCCTTCTTTGCGTTTGATTGAGGATTGTTGTGATCACTTTGAGAATTTTATTGAAGAGCTGGAAAGTGCTTATGGCAATGAAGAGTTTATGGATGATCAACTCTTGGATTCTTTGGATGAAAACCCTTTTAACAACCATGATAAAACCATGGATTCTACCTCGGATGGCAACGAACTTGAGCACAATTCCTCAAAAGATGACAATGATCTTCCATCATATGAAGTTGATAATAATTTGCAAAAGTCTTGCCAATCTTCAAGTGATCAAGATATATATAAAGATGTTCTTTCTAGCTGCCCTTCATTCCTTTTCTCTTCTGAGTTTTTAATTCAGGAAGAAATATGTGCAGATCATAATTTTGAGTTTGCTTGTATAAAAACTCTAGAGAGTCATGATTTACCCATTGAGTTCAAAAACAGTGTACAATAGGTTTGTTGTCTTGATTTGAAGAACATGTTCAGCAACGTTCAAATGATCAAGATATAGAATTTTTTCAAAGCCTAGACAATTCTTTTTCTGATATACATGAAAAGGCACTTTTAGATATATGTGTTGATGCTAATTTGTCTACCTCAATTGAATACCTGCAAGAGCATACAAATCTTGCCTCTGATATGGATGGTATGGAAGATGAAATTGTTGCATTTACATTTAAGAAGGATCACCCAGATGAAGAAGAACAATCAACCATTATATTTGAAAGCATCTCCCTTATTTTTTCTGATCAACAAGAGGCAATGTTTCATGATTTTCAAGACCCCATGGGCAGTCTTTTGCAAGCATCAGAAAAAGTGGAGTTTGTTTTGTTCACCAACATAGGTCTTGGACTCAGGTATCATTTTGAGTTGCCATCTTCTAAATATTTCTTTATGCTTGGTGGAGCTGAATATAAGCACCGGTCAAGTAGTCACGTACTTGATTGGATACGTTGGATCTTCGACTTCACTTGATGAGATCACTTATGGATTAGTTAGAGTAGGTAAGGTGGGATGAATAAGCTCAACATTCTGAGCATCTTTTTCAGTGTCAATTTCCAGTAGAGTTTGTAGTCGATGGTACAATTTAGTTTTCAATTTAATTTGAGTCAGTTTGAAGATTATCGCTGTAGTGACTCCATTGCCCAATGAATAAGGCTACCTGGTATACGGTGTTCTTCAAACCTCCTAAGGAGCTTCCATCCCCATTTGGAGCCAATGTTAGTGTCCAATAGCCACAGTGATCAAAAGTACTCTTTTCATATTGTGGATAGGGTCTTAGGGTCAAGTTATTATATTTTCAAATAAAATTTGACATCTCTCTTGGTTGGAAAAGGATCTTGAGTCAATGTTTAAATGTATAATGTATATGCTACTCTCATCGCAAGCCTAAGGTCATGGTCATCATCAAAAGTATCATTAGAAAATCTCATGGGCCTTTTGAGGTCATTTGCTGCACACATGGACACTTTTAATTCAAAATCAATTTCTGAAGTAATGGACATGAATTTTACAAAAGTGAGAGAGGTTTTTGTCAATCACAAAACAAAGAACAAAAAACTCCATTTTATTCACAGATATTAGTTTTTTGGATATATGTTGCGATATTTGAGACTTATGTTCAAAAAATAAAATTTTGAATTTATTTTATTGTTTTAGTAATTGTTTTTTGGAGCTCTTTTCTAACATATTGAAAATATTTTTGAACAAGCTAAATATCAAAAATGTATTTATGTTTCTTCACAAGTGTCGTGGATTGGAATATTTTATTGGATCTTTACAGCATAGTTTTACAGATTTAAACATTTAATGATTTCATGTTTTAGTCATGCGTTTATGGCACATATTCCGAGGAGATGGAGATGAATGTGAAAAAAATGATAGAGGTTTCTATAAAAAACAAGCTAATATACAAAAACCTCCTTACGTTTTGTAATATATGTCATTATTAAAGAGATAGGAGTTAATATTTGACCCATATTTTCAGAAATTCGATCCCTATTCCTAGCAGGGAGTGCCAAATTTAATGCAACTGTTTCTATCTTTAGGGAGATGGTTGAGCTCGACTCCCTTAGTCCAGGGATGAGATAATTGTATATATTTTATGAATTTCAGAGTGAAAAAGGTTGTACATTAGAGAAGAGAACACTTGTAGCTTGTACTTGGACATTTTATTCAGGAAATCAAAGGAGCAGTTTGCAACTATTATTTAGGAATTCATATGCAGTGAGTTTGTGATGATGTATTTTCTCTATTTTAGTTTTATTTTAATGATATACATCTCTCCTTTCAAATCTTGTTTCTTCAGTGGATTTCCTTAAATTTTATAAACATAATTCTTTGCATAAAATTATGTTTTTATGGGAATATCATTTTGTGTAATTTTCCCTCTAACTTAATGAATTCATGTGCTCATGCTCACTAAGACATTTTTCCTCTTCCAAACACTACACTACACCGACATACCCTAAAGCCATCACAAAATTATTTCTACCTTGCTCCTCAATATCTTTGTTGTTGTAACCCTGTGAGCCTTTGACCTAGCTACTTGGTTTTCATCCCTTGTCCAGCATCAAAGCCTAAACTTTAAAAACCCTACCTGAGCCTAACATATCTAGCCTAAAATCCTTTCCCATTCGAGTCATCATTGGCTGTGAATTCATAGAGAAATCCCTCTCTGCTTTAGCAAGGCTAGCTACTGATCCACAAGTGGTTTGAGGTTACCTCCTTCGATTTCCCTTCTCAGCTTTAGGATATTGTGGAGGATAACATTTTGGCGTCGTTGCTGGGGAGCGAACCGTTTCATATTCCCCCAAGAAAGGTCATCAAAGTTTAGATCTGATTGTTGATGCTGTACAATGGTCAGACACATATGAAGGTTGGAACATTCACTTGGCGACTCCAACTTGATTCAAAGACTCCGCTGGCAGTTGTTGAGATTGCAACAAGATGATGGAGCTTAGTGAAAAGAGTCGCCTTCACTAAGTGGGCCCGCAGGCTATTTTTGGCGCAAGTCTATTTTTAGACTATGTCTCTTTTTAGACATATGGATCATGTCTATGGATTGCAGGTTGTTGTTTATGGATGATTG
>APFE030426069.1:3457-23306 GCA_000404065.3 Pinus taeda
GAAGATATTTTATTTCTCAGATGACTCAATGCCTGAGATATTTTGTATGAAACACTTCTATATATTCCCCCTCGCATAAGTTAGCAGGGGTTGGACGTTGGATGTCGGAGATTGTTCATATATATTCTATTGTTCTTTACTGTAAACTCTCAGAGAAGTAATACAAATGATGATGGAATTTCCAAAGCTCTGTGTTGCTTGATGTTTTCTGGTGTTTAGCTGAAAGTTGCAGGATTCCTGCGTATTTCATGGCACAATAAGTTTTTCTTATAACTCTTTTTTATGTGTTTTGTTATCTTTCATATCTCTTTCATGTTTCCTGTATCTTACAATTAATAGCAAGGAAAAAGAATAGTTTCAGGATTTAATCACAGATTACCCTGAACTCAATCTAAGCTATTCCGAATGTTTTTCTTCAGTTATAGTAATAAAGGTGTAATTCTTAACTGCTACCCTTTCACACTATATCTTTCACGGTGATTATAGTTTCAAGAATTCAAGTCTGCTCCTGAGGACTTTATCTCTTTCTCTCAACCCAACTCAGTGGAAAATTCTTAATTGCTTTTCACTGGTTGTTTACATTCCACCATCATAATTTTAAGTTTGTTTCATGAAGTATCTAAACGGCCCTGTAACTTTAGCTGCTCAAACTCAAAATTTCAAGAAACCAATAGCCACAGACTCCATTGCCCAATGGACTAACATTATCTGTAGATCTCTACTTTAAGTACAGAAAGACATCCTTCCATCCAAACATAAACCAAAACTTTACTTCATAACTAGCCTAATATCTTCACAGAACAGAGAGAAACCTTAAAGAGAGAGCCCTCTCTAATTACAGTTGGGCTAGAAGCTTTAATCCAAAGATTGGTTAGTGGTTACCCCGGCCGTATTCCCTTGGGAGTCAGAGGGAACAACCTGGGTGTTAACAGGATTCATGTGGAATCTTGCTTTGGTATTGTGTTTTCTTCTGTAATTGTAAGTTTACATGTGTTTTGTGTATGCCATCATCTCTCTTTGCTTCATCTTAACTAAACCAAACAAGGATAAAGGTAGAATTCATTGATTTGCAGTTCTCTACCTAGGGTTTGCTTAGTTATTTATGTTTTCAGTTGTTTGAAGAGGATCCCTGAGGTTTTCTTGCCCTCTTCAACTCCTCACCTGTCTAAAAGCTCTCCATTTCATTCAATTTGAAGTATCAAATCATTTGCCTACCTTTCCCCATAGAGATCTGTACAAAATTAAGCCTCATTTCCCAGACCCAAAATATGCCTTTCCATTTGAGCCAACAAAATATCATCAAATTTAATCAAACTCTTTTGCACACATACCTAGCCTAAAATCAATCTTCACATCAGTCATGTTAAGCCTCATTGATCATCTTTGCTGAGACTGACAGGAGAGATCCCTCTCCTGACCTGGTAGGGCTAGCTAGCACGTTAAGTGTGGTTTGATGTTATCCCAAATCTTACCTTTCTCAGCCTGAGGTAGATTTAGGCACTAACACACTGTAAACTTGTTGTCCTACTGACTATCATGCTCTATCCAATACTTAGACAATTCAAGCCTCCAACTTCCTCCTATTTCCTTACACAATTTAGGAGAAATTTAGCTCCTAAATAATAGGGGAATTCCCTATTTGCTTGCGCAATTCCTAAGGAATTGATCACCTCCTTAATTACCAAGTTGTGCACTTAACTAGTATACAGTTGATAATTACAATGTGCCTTTTCCTCCATTCCAAATAGGCAATTGGAATTCAATGCATGTATGTGCTATTTTTAGTTGATTAACTAGTTTAACTAAGAGATCAATGAGTTAACAATAGTTCTACTACACAATTGACCTTCAATTGAATCAATTAATGACATGAGCTCAGTTAACTGAGTTCAACTAAAAATAACTAAACTAGATTGCTAAATTTTAGAAATCAATAAATGCACAACTCTACTATAAGCCCACAAACTCGAATTAACTTATCTAACTACGAGACAAGGCTATGTCACACAAGTTAACTTCCATCAAATTCATAATGCTGATGTGGAAAATCGAATTAATCAATTTGACTAAGGCACAAGTCAGATTGAGCCTTTCTTGCTACAATTTATAACACTCCCTCTTAGCAAGAAAGGGATTTTTCACCACCCCTATCCTGCTCCTCAATTGGAATGTATTGTAGCATCGTAATTCTCCTCTGCACACAATCTCGTAAGTGATTGTACCTGATATCAATGTGCTTGGACCTATCGTGAACTACTAGATCCTTAGAGAGTTTATTACAAATTTGATTATCACAATAAATCACTATCGAATCCATCTCCTTGACTGAAAAGACTCACAAGTATTTTTCTCATCCATATGGCCTCACATGCTGCTTGACTTGTAGCCATGTATTCAACCTCTATTGAGATGAGTGCCGCAGACCTATGTTTCCTACTATACTAGGAACTAGACACAAACCCAACACTAAAAATAGAACCTGGAGTTCTTTTCCTATTTGATTGACTCCTTGCTCAATCTGCATCACTAAAGCCTTGGAGCTTCACTCCCTATCCTCTTGTAGCATAACCCATACTTTGTTGTGCCTTTTAGTTATCTTAACACATGCTTTGTTTCTTTCCAATACAACTTGGTAGGATTCACCATGGCTTGACTCAATTGATTAACTGCATATCATATTTTGGGCCTTGTGTTCACCAGATACATCAAGGATCCCACAAGCTTCCTATAGCTCCCAGTATCTACTGCCTCTCTTGAAGAGGCATTATCCTTCCTCGAGTTTGTAGCTAGAGGTGTGTCTATAGGATTGCATACCTGCATATGAAATATTTGTAGTATTTTAGAGGAATACTTCCATTGAACCACAAACATATCACCATCACCTTGCCACACTTCCAACCCAAGGAAGCAATGCATTAAGCCTATTTCCTTCATCTTGAATTCTCTTGCAAGGTCCTCCTTGCAAGAGTGGATCAACTTCTCATCCCCTGTAAGTATCAATTCATCAACATACAATACCAAGATAAGCAACTTGCCATCTACCATAATGTGATAGAGATTGGCATCTGATTCAATTTTGGTGAAGCCCAATCCATTGAGATTTGTGTCAATCCTATTGTACCATTCTCTAGCACCTGTTTGAGACTATACATGGCTCTCTTGAGTCTACATACATGTGTCTCCCTTCCATAAGTATCAAAACCCTCTGGCTGCCATATGTAAATGTATTCTTTAACACCATTAAGGAAGGTAGTCTTCACATCCATCTAATGGATCTTCCACCCCATATTCACAACTAATGATCAAATGGTTATGATCAAGGAATATCTTGCAACTGGGGAAAATGTTTCCTCATAGTCCACTCCCTCTACTTGAGAGAAGCCTTTGGCTACAAATATGGCCTTATACTTCTCAATACTTCCATCATCTACATGCTTCACTTTGTAAATCCATTTGGACTAACCACTGATTTTTTATTTGGTCTCAACACCACCTCCCCTACATTTTTCTTCATGATGGAGTCATACTCCTCCACCATGGCATCAACCCACACTGGTTGAGAAACTACTTCCTCAAATGAAGAAGGTTATGAATCAATGAGTTTTGCAATGAGAGCCATATAGCCAATGTATTTTCCTTGTAACCTCCTTTGCCTGTGCAAGGATGTAGGAGCTCCAACATCCTCTTTTGAGTCCTGCACCAACTTGTTAGCCTCTTTGGTTCTCTACCTTCGATCTCAAGCAGATTATGGTTGAGTGGGTGCTTCCACTTGGCCTCCTTTCTGCTCCTCCACTTATAGCTGCTCCACAACGTCTTTAATCTCTATCTAAGACTCCTCCTTCGGTGGGATACTTAGATCTCTCACTAGATATCATCTCATAGCTTTCTCCTCGTGAAATCTGACATCTCTCCCTACTACTATCAGCTTGAGTGAAAAATACACCCTACAGTTATGTGGAGTCTTTGTGTATCCTACAAAGGCCCCCATATTAGCTGTAGGCTCCAATTTATTCCTGTTACCCTTGGATGCATGAAAATGCACAATAGCTCCAAAGTTTTTGAAAATGAGATACACATGGCTTTCTCCCAAAGAAAGCTTCTTTGAGTGTGATCATGCCAAGTATTATGTGAGGGCTTATGTTCTGCAAATAAAATGCAATGTTGCATGCTTCTTCCCATATATTTAATGGCATCCCTTGATCTTGAAACATGGCTCTTGTTTCTCCCACTGTGCTTTTTTTGTCCTTTCAGCCACCCCATTTTACTGTCAAATATGGGGTGCTATTATTTCTCTTTTAATATCCTCCTTGCCACAAAAGTCCTTGAAGGTGTTAGAAACAAATTCTCCTCAATTGTCACTTCCCAGGGCTTTGAATATTTGACCAGTGTCCTTATCAACCATTGCTTTGAATTCAAAAAATTTTGAAAAAACATCATCCTTTTTCCTCATGAAGAAAATCTAGCATTTTCTAGAAATGTCATCAACAAAAATTACATAATACCTATGTTTTGTTGTAGACGCTATAGAAAATGATCCACATACATTAGAGTGGAATCTCTCCAATATTTCTCCATCTCTACTATCTTGGCCCTTGAAGGTGGATTTGGCATATTTCCCTAGTGTGCATCCCTTGCAAACATCATGCTATGTATAAATTTGATAGAAAATTCAATTGCTCAATATTTCGAATTGAAAACAAGAGAAGCAAATTCTACTCTACTGATATGTAGAATGGAAATCACAATTTAGAACAACATGGATAGACACGCAACAAGAAAAAATGCAAGTACTCAATGATTTCTAGGGGAAAATTATGCGGAAAAACCCCTCAAGCCTCTTTTCATTAATCAATTGAATAGAGAAACTATTAAAATTTCTTCCTCTAGCTCTGAGCACAACCTGCAAGAGTAAAATTGTTCTCACTGCTGAATGAGGGTCTCTAGGCAACACTTAGCCAAATTCTTCCTCCTCTAGCCTCTTATTCCCTTACACAATCCTAAGAAAATTTGAGCTCCTAAACAATAGGTAACTCCCCATTTCCTTGTACGACTCCCAAGGAATTGATCTCCTGACTACATGCAACAAGTATACACTCAACGAGTATACAAATCATGTTTCACTAGCCTTGTCTCCTCCACCTCAGCTAAGAAATTTTAATTCCATGCTTGAATGTGCTATTTTGGGTTGATTAACTAGTTAACTAAGAAATCTCTGAGTTAGACTATTGTCCCACTACACAACTGACCTTCAACTGACTCTATCAATAGTTAGATGTTAGTTAACTGAATACAATTGAATACACCTGAAATAGATCACTAAACTTTAGTAATCAACACATGCATGACTGAACACCAAGCCCCTAACATGAATTTATTGAGCTAACTAAGTGATAAGAGCCATGTCACACTAGTTAACTTCCTCCAAGTTGTCTTGCTAATGTGGAAATTCAATTTACTCAATTTGACTAAGGATAAAGTCAAATTGAGCCTTTCTTTCTACATTTTCAAACACTCCCTCTTAGCAAGAAAGGGATTTTTCACCACCCCTATCCTGCATCTGTGGAATTTGAATTTACCTCTTGAAAATTCCTTTGTCAAGATGTCAACATCTCACTCCTCAGTTGGAATGTATTGTAGCAACATAATTCTCCTCTTCACACAATCCCTCGAATGATGATACCAGATATCAATTTTCTTGGACCTATCATGAAATATCACATTCTTAGAGAAATTAATGCAACTTTGATTATCACAATATATCACTATCATATCCATCCCCTAACTGAAACGACCCACAAGTATTTTCCTCATCCATATGGCCTCACATGATGCATGACTTGCAACCATGTATTTAGCTTCTGCTGAGATGAGTGCCACAAACCTTTGCTTCATGCTATACCACGAAATAGTTACGGACCCAACGCTAGAGATAGAACCTAAAGTAATTTTCCTATATCATGAACTCCCTACCAATATTCATCTTTGAAGCCTCGCAGCATCACTCCCTCTATCCTCCTATACCATAATCCATACTCGATAGTGCCTTTGAGGTACCATAACACATGCTTTGTTTCCTTTCAATATAACTTGGTAGACCTCACCATAGCTTGACTAAATTGATTTAATGCATAGCACATGTTAGGTATTGTGTTTACAAGATGCATCAAAGGCCCTACAAAATTCCTGTAAATGGTAGCATCAACCTCTTCACTTGAAGTAGCATTCTCCTTCCTTCAGTTTTTAGCTAGAGGTGTGCCCATAGGCTTACAATTCTCCATGTGAAATATTTGAAGTATTTCAAAGGCATACTTTCCTTGAGACACAAACAATTCACCATCACCTTTCCATACTTCTAGCTCAAGGAAGTAATGAATTAAGCCCATGTCTTTAATCTCAAATACCTTTCAATGTCCTCTTTACAAGAGTGGATTAGTTGCTCATCACTTGTCAATATTAAATCATCAACATAAAAACAAGAATAATAAATTTACCATCTACCACAATGTGATATAGTTTTGCATCCACTTCAATTTTGGTGAATCCCAGTTCACTAAGTTAACTGTCAATCCAAGTGTACCATGCTCAGGGTGCTTGTTTGAGACCATATAATTCTCTCCTAAGTCTACACACACATGACTCTCGATCATATGTCTCAAATCCTTATGGCTTCTCTATGTAAATTTCCTCCTCAACAACACCATTGAGAAAGAAGGTCTTGACATCCATCTAGTGTATTTTCCACCCCATCTGTGCAGCCAATTCTAGAATGGATCTGATTGAGGAATATCTTGCAACTAGTGCAAAAGTTTCCTGATAGTCCACTCCCTCTACCTGAGAGAATCCTTTGGCCACAAATCTGGCCTTGTACTTCTTAATGCTCCCATCAGCTACATGCTTCACTTTGTAGATCCATTCAGAACCAACCACTGATTTCCCTTCTAGTCTCAGTGCCACCTCCCATACACTATTCTTCATGATGGATTCATATTTTTCCAAAATGGCATCAACCCTGTTGGAATTTCTAATTCTAAACTGTTAGAAATTCTTCCTGCACTATCTAGTTTATTTCACTTACTTTTTTAATTACTTAACAAGTTATTTAACCATATAAATATTGAAAATAAACACAAGTACAATCTCAGCATCTACAGATCATCAACTGAAATAAAGCAAGCACACAAGTGACACCGTTAGTTTTGGACAAATGTCCCTGGAAAAACCCAATGCGAGAAAACTGGTGCATCTATTCTGAAGGTTATATTATTATGCAATCTTTCTAAGTATAACTGGGTGCCTAACTAGCTTACCTGATAAAGAAAAATACACAGCATCAATACCTTTATATCCCTAGATAAGTAATTGTATCTAGAACAACAGTTTAAAGTGTTTTAGACTTTTCCTATAAGCAATAGATAAGATGAGAAGATAAGAAGACCTACTTGTAGTTCCACTTTCCTCTCGTCTCCCTTGTATCGATCTTGTCACTCCTTCTCATACATAATATGCTTGAGAAGTACCCTATAAACACAACAGAAAACAAAGAATCGATCAAAGCATACGATCTATTGAATATAAGTGAAAGGAATCATATACAATTCACACATATAAGCATTATGAAACAATATAAACATATGGGAAAAAGGTTCAAACACTTTATTAGAGAGAAGAAGGAATTACAACCATTGGTGTCTGATTCAAAGCCATTCCTCTAGTTTGGATCCCATCCACATCACATCAAAAGCATGACAAACTTGTAGCATTACAATAATTGCTTCAAAGCCAAATCTCATAGTAGCATTATCTCCTTACATTTCAACATAATCTAGCCCCTGATCACTTAGATGAGTGGTCAATTTATATGGAGATGAAGGAAGTTTTGTCATAAATGGTGGCATTGGATGGCATTCCATACTTAGAATTAGTTCCATGGAGGAAGGGATGAGAGGATAGGATGCACCTTAACTCATTCCTCATCCATTTTCAAGCTCATAGGAGTTGATAAGTGAGGTAACCTTATAGATGACTCCAAAATATAAGAATATTATCCAAACCCTATTTGAATTTAACTCATTCTTGCCTAGTGCAGTTGAAAGGAAGCCTATGTGCTCTACAGAGCACCCTGGCAGTGGACTCAACTGCTTTGCAGTGCACCTTTACAAGGGCTTACCTACGGTGGTCCCTCTAGAGGCTATTTTTGGATGTCTTCAAGTCATGAAACTATTTGGGAAGGAGGCATTCAAAGGGGTGACTTGTTTAGGACATGAAGCAATTGAAATTAGAGTTTGATGAACCCTAAAACATTGATCTGTATGTTGAGATTTCATGTGCCCGAATGTATAAAGCATGCAGTCGAAAAAATGCCAATGTTGAATGAAATGCTTTACGATGTGATGAGGAGGTATCAAAGTGGAAGGTGACCTGCACCAATTACAATACATATATCATGATATTTGATTTTACATGAATTGCTGAGGGAAGCAATACCCATGCTCAGCTTATAAACTTTCATTACATGTACGTAAATAGTCATCTACAGATAGAGACCCATGATCAGAATGACCATCAATGTAAATCCATTGTACATATGATTTAGTACTCCTAAAATCGCAACCCAGATGGATGAAACTAGATCTAGGATCTTCTATCTCGTTCAATCATTCGCTCAAGTATGAGTCTAACCATGTGAATATGTGATTTGAAGTCAAACATGGGAAGACACCATTTGATTACTAGCCAACAATGTAAGCTGTTAACAGATGCGAGATAAATCATTGATAATGATAATGATCCTCAAGGTACTGCAGTACATTCTGCATGGTGTGAATGGATGATTTGATGTCGAACACTATGCAAATTCTTTCAATCAAAGGCCAATGATGTATGCCTATTTCTGAAAGTGAAAAACTTGCCATTAATATATGCAAGCCTCAAGGTACTGAAAGGTTGTTTCTAAGTCAACTTCTTGCATAATGTGTTGATGTCGACAAGAAGCGACTCATCACAGGAGGGCTTTGATGTATCCCACATCAATGACACAAAACGAGTGTATTGATTTTATAGATGGAATTTGACTAAAAACACAAGGTTCAGGAATGGCGGTCATGAAAATGAAGGTTTATGGTATTGCAAAGGATGAATTTTGACTGAATGACTTCTCTTGAACATGTCGACGACACTGAAATGTATTGGTAGCATTGACCCAAAAAAAATTGATGGATGGTATGATAGACCAATGGTGTGATAACCATCAAGCTAATAACCCAACCCAAATAGTCACAATGATGGAGTGAAGGTGTCATGTTCAAGAGTGACTTGCTACCATAAAGTGGTTTTCCCCTTTTTCCCATTTTCCCCAGTCATTGATGACCAGTACCTCTTTATTTTTATCAATCTTGAGGAGGATAACATATTCTTGTTGTATAATTTCACCTTTCAGGCAAATCCATCACTATTTGATGTTTTGACGAGTCTAGCAAAGCTGAAACTCAATCTTGTCTAGATGGACAAGTTTGTCACTATTTGACGTTTTAATGAGTTTAACGACAAAGATAACTCTGTCATTTTCATGTTTAGAGAGTTTGAAAAGAGACGAAAAGAAAAATCCACAAGTTCTTTTTCGTAAATTAATCTCTCAAGCACGAAAAAGCGTAAAATAATATAAGAGAGATATTGTTTCCAATCAGTTAACGAACTAGAAAGGACAAGAGCTCGACAATCTTTTCATGTGTAGAGAGTCTGAAAAGAGCTTAAAGAGGACTCCAAGGGAGTTCCTTTTTCATTTTTAACAAAGCTTGAAGAAGAGATAATAGTGTGCTTTATGGTCAAAAGTACAATTTACAATCGAGCACATTGAATTCTGTAAGTCAGTTGCAAAACCTGCTCAAAACACCACCAAATGGATTAAAAATATCTGTTTCATAGGCAAAAATAGGTAAATACTAATGTTTACTCGATTAATTAACATGAAATAAACATAAAACAAGTTTTTACCACGATCTTTTTACCATTTGGAACTTACCATTCAGTTTTGTGCTCTGAGCGTAGTTTTTACCTCGATCTTCACCAACTGATTGCGAGAGATTCTACGAACTAGTCTACTTTATTTTCAAGTCATTCTTTTGTCATTTCATGCAGGTTTTAGGGTTTTTTGGGGCCCTTGGGGTTTCATTTTATTCCCTGGGATTAGCATGGGCTTTCACATTGAAACCTGCACTGAAGAGCACCCAAATAGAGGGTTTCACGCTCTATAGTGCACTTTCTTTGTGCATGAACTATGCTAAGTGAGTTTCCCAAGTTTGTTTTAGTTGTTTTCTCCAAAATTTGTCCTATTTTTTGCATGAAAAGGATCCTAATTAAGCTTATGATTTTATTTCAAGATTTCATCGGATTAGAATGTCGATTACATGGCAAGAAAGAGAGCATGAAGAAAAAGACATGGTTGCCATAAACAATCCGGGTACAGTTGAGGCCCTCAAAAACTGCAGATTACTCAAATACTTTAAGTTGTTTGGAATGAAGCAAAAAATAAACTACTATAGTTCCTTTTTTATGCATGGGATATGACAAATCAAACTTTTCACATTAGGGACAAGATGGTCCCTATTACCATTGATGATATTTACTTTCTTACCAAACTGTCGAGGCGAGGTGCCACCGTCTCACTTTCTGGATTTGCTCGTGGAGGTGAATCGGTGAGATATTATATTAGACAATTTTGTCAGCCAGGTACACAACCTAGCAAGGATTGGAAAATAAACATCAGGTATGTAGGTGATTTTCCTTTAAGAATGATCCTCTTTACAATCACAAAATTGGCTGGCAGTTTGACACTACATCTGGCGAATAGATCTTATATGCAGTATGACTGGAGTGTCTAGAGCCAAAAGTTTTCAACTGGTGCGAGGCTATGTTTTCTTCATTGAAAGAACAACTGACTAAGGTAAAAAGTGGTAAGATGAAGAATTTCTGCTATGGTTCAATCTTAATCGCTTTTACCTTAAAGAGAATCCCATTGATGCAACCACAACATGTATCATTGGGTGTAGTTGGTCATACAGATCCACATATACAGAGGTGGGTTGAGTTGATGGCTCGACATGTGAGTCAGTCAACAATCATTTTTTCCACTGCATTCTTTAGTTGGCTCGAGCAACAATATTTCGTCATCAAGGAGCATCCATACGCAAGGATGGATTACTATGGAGATCCAGATTTGATTCTACTAGTTGGAGCATAATGGGGTGCTATGGGTAACTTGTTTGACCAAAGCGTTTTTTGTTTTTTCAAGTTTCTACATGTTTTTGTGTTTTTTAAATGTTTCCAAGACTAAACTAAAATTACTCTTATGCTTGTAGATGTGGGTATTGTTTGACCTGTGGGACACTAACAGGTTGCAGGTGGGCCAACACAGAGAAACATTGGGAGAGAAGTTATCCAGGACTTAGATTTGGCTGAGACCTTAGCAGAGTTGCAGGATCACATAGAGAGATTAACCCTTGGTATTCCGAATGTCCAGATCAAGGAGTTATCTATGAGGCTACAACACCACACTATTGGTGTTCCTAGCCACTGAGCAAGGCTTTTGCGCATTATAGCATAGGCTATGACCTGTTACCATGAGCACCACTAAATCTACTTAGGATGTTTTGCATACATTTTGAGTTTTTGAGTTAGTTGACCAAACGTGTCTTCGACACAAATTTTGTAAAAACTTTTAAAACACCTATTTATTTTAGAATCATATTTTTCTATGGTTATATGCAATCCTATTCAACTGATGATGTGAATTGAAAATATTACTTTTACATGTGTCACAAGTGTCTAGTTAACACATAATTTGCTACAGAATCAATTAATGTGTTAAGATTTCTAGAAATATGTTGATATTGAATGTGTTCAAAATGTCTTTCCAAAATACGAACTCTAAGGAATTTACGAAAAATTATTGGATTTCGGACCGTGTAAATGTTTTTTAGTTGTAGTACAACAAGTTGTGAGTCCATCCTAATGATGATTTGGCGAATGCCAAGTGAAATGGACGCAGAGAGTAGTTCAATCAATGCGCTATACTCAACGATGTTGTTTGTCAATTGATCGATATAAATCCATTGGAAACTCACTAGAAGACGCTTGACAATGTAAGAACGCATCCACATTGGTTCGAATTTCCCTGCTCCAAGTTTATCAGCTTCCTGATCGTAAAGCAAGACCAGGTATCCTTCTAATAGGATATGAAGCTTGACATTTCTATCATATTGTGCCTTAATACATTTCTTATGCGCTTCGTTAGAAAATGTGGAATCATGATGGGTTTCATCCAGATGGATTAATTCCAAGAAATGCGCTTCTTCTTTAGAAGTGTCGAGTAACAAGTCAGTCGCGAGTTTGAGTGATGAAATTTCGCATTGCATCGGTAAGATTGCTTCCAAACCATACACCAACTGAAAGGGTGTGAATCCAATTACATTTCTCACCGAGGTTTGATATGCCCACAAGGTAGAGTACAGGATTAAGTTCTAGTTTCACTTATGAACCCCTATCATTCTCCAAAACATCCGCTTCAAGACTTTTTTGATAGCCTCTGTTAGAGCCTAGCTTGACCTCAAGCTGAAGGAAGGCAATCCTAGGGTAACCACAAACCACACTTAACCTGGTAGCTAGCCCAACCAGGTCAGGAGAGGGCTCTCTCCTTGTCAATCTCAATCAAGATGACTACAAATATGGATTTTAGGCTAGGTATAGTAGCTCTAGGGTCTTTTGATTGATTTAGATGGTTTTGTTGCTAGATCTAATGAAGCAGGCAGTCTTGGATCTAGGAAATCAAGTCAAGAAAGCAAGGTGTTCTATGGGGTGAGGTAGGTAGGTGTTTTAGCACTTGAAATTGAGTGAGATGAGAGGTCTAAGACTCGTGAGGAGCTGAGAAGGGCATGCAAAGATCATGAGTCCTCTTCAAATAGTAGAAAACATCAAAACTAAATGGATTCCCAAGGCAGAGCACTGTAATCAATGTATTCTACCTATTTATCTAGATTTTATTTAGAAAGAAGAATGAATTAGAATTTGGAACACATAACACATGAGAAAGAACTAATGACAGAAGGAGAAACAATACTAAAACGCATTACCACAAGAATCCCACAAAAACTGCTGCAACTCCTAGTTTATTTCCTTGCCAAATTGCTATAAAGATGTACAATGTAGCTCAGAGCTTCCAAAAGTGTCCAGCCTTAGCTAATGACTGAAAAAATACATAATATAGACATCAAACCACCTATTCTAGCCATGAGGGGTCGAATCCATGAGAAGAGGGGTGGTTTCAACCATTTCTAAATTAGGAACAAGAATATAGGCAGTCGAACAGCTTGCCTCTATAACCATGGAAACTGATTCATTTACACCTCAACCACCTCAAAATGATGAATCTAGCCTCTAAAGTCATTTTTCAATTACATTTACATAGCATAGCATCATTTACAATCATAAATTCACCCATGATGAGGCAAAAATTTAATTTTTGGAATAACTAGGCGAAAACTAGATTTTTTAGCAAA
This sequence comes from Pinus taeda, assembly GCA_000404065.3. NCBI lineage: Eukaryota > Viridiplantae > Streptophyta > Pinopsida > Pinales > Pinaceae > Pinus > Pinus taeda. Next base: position 17,008 of record APFE030426069.1, read on the forward strand.
ACTGAAAAAATTCATCTTATGCGCAACGCCACTGTCCTATGTGCAATGTTGTTTCAGACCCAGTTTTGGAGGCCTTCCCCTTAGCCAAATTGAGTGCAAGATAGCTTGTTGGAAAGGTATGCCTATCTAGTTTCCAGAAAATCTTGCATTTTTTCATTTGGAAGTCATGTGCCCCCTCAAAAGTGAAATCTCCCGAGACTGCTTCTTGTGTGTCCAAAAAGTGGTGGAAAAGTCATTTTTTGATGGTTTTTTGACCTTTAGGTGACCAAGATTTGCTCCAAATTTGCTTAAACTTTCAGGGATTGATGTACTCATAATTTTGAATCTGAATATGCAAGTCATTTCTCCAAAAAGTTCCTCAATCAAAAGCACCTATGCCAAATTCCTGTGTTGCAAAATTTAAAAATTTGAAAATGACCAAAATTTGTCAAAACTTGCACAAAATTGGCATAAGGCACCCTCATCCACTACTTTGATGAGCTAATGAGGCATCAGCTAGGATTTCCAATTTGTCTTGCTCCTCATTAGCCATTAAGGCCTTCCTCAACCTAGCCTTAAGCTTCCTCATTCTTATGTTGCAGATTTTGTTTTGGGTCGTGTAGTGATAGGCCATGTGGTAAAGCATCTTTTTGTCTCTGTTAGCCCTCTCAATCAACTTCTCCAGGTGTATGTTAACCCAGTCAAGACAAATCTCCCTAGGATTCTCAATTTCCTTTTCCTTTTGTCTTCTAGCCTTGCTTCTTCGCTGCCTAGTCACTTGGCCTTTTTAATTGTTTGTGAACACTTATGGTGAATGATGAGATAAGGTGGATGGATGAAAGATGAGTATGAAGAGATCTTAGGATGAGTAGGTGAGATTAAATGGGAGTGTAAATGGGATTTAGGGGGTGAGTAGGGTTTGGGATAGTGTAGGGTTTAGAGATATATGTAGGATAAAGTATGTAGAGTTTTGGGGAGACGGTGTTATACGGGAATAATGTCTACACAGATGTTGTTATTCCCACTAAGATGTGTCGATATCTTAGAAACAAACAATCAAAGTCTACTGTTGATTCCTTTTATGAAAATAGATGAGAGGAGAACCAAGAGGGCCAACCTGAGTCTTGCTCTTGATTCCCTCTCCTTCTTGATAGAGTTTTGTTGTCTGCTCTTTGTCTGCTCAGCTTCAAAAGGACTTGTAGGATCATAGCAACATACTACTATGCAAGAAACAAGGATCCAAATTCACAAATAATGTAGGATCAGATGTACATTAACCATATACAAGCATATATAAACAAGTACACCAGGATATGGAAGGAAACAAGAATGCTTTATTCAGATAAAAGTAGCAAGAGGATTACAACCATTAGCAGCTCTGACCCAGCATCATCCTCCAGCTAAGAAGCCCTTCTTTCACCTCAAGCAAAGAAAAATCACCTAACACTGTGAATGTACACAAGAATACTGATAGCACATCTCTATAGATTACAAAATTCTAGCCTCTGGATCTCTGTGATGAGGGATCCATATATAGATGATTACAGAGAGGTGAGTCATATTTTGGGATCTTGATTAGTGTCTTCTCTCTGATAGTTTCTGCTTCCACTTGGAGAATGAAGATCTCTTACTCATCCCTGGTAGAAAATGGAGTGGCAAGTGTCAGAGGGGAAGCTTCTGGAAGATTCCATGATCTTCCACCTCACATTTTGGTCCCTGCCATTTGTCCATTCTTGACCATCGCACCCTACAGAGGAGCAAAATAGTATGCATCGCACTCTGTACATTGGGAAGGTGATATGCATCGCACCCTCTACATGGAGCTTTCAGTATGGTCCAGTTTTGACCATTTATGAGCAGCTTTCAGTGGAGAACTTCTGGGAGATGATGTAATCAGTTGACCTTGTTTCTTTAGGCAGTGAAGCAACCCTTTTAGGGACTTAAGAGCCCTCAGTTTATGGAAATTTGTGATTGGGGTTGAAATGCCCAAAAATGTCTATAACACGATGGTCGATATTTAGGGCTCGGTGAGTATTCTGGGTGCCTATTGTAACGATTGGCCCAAATGAATTGCCCCCTTGCAATGCTGTCGCTAGTCCCCACTTCATTACCGTTGATGATCCATATTTGGCAAATTAGTTCAAACAGTCAGCCTTCTAGATGTTTCTTCAGCTAGTTGTTGGGTCAGTTTGGGTCACTTTTTTGCCTCTGATATGGTGGTTCCCTCATTTCATGGAGGCTCCTCCTCCTATAAAATCATTCACCATTGCTATGATCAAGATGGTTCCTAATTCTTGGATTTCTGGTTGCTAGTTCTTGATTTTAGCAGAGTAGACAACTTTGGTGTGAGTGTGACAAGTGTGGAATTGCTGATAGTTTGATAAGAGGTTGTGGAGTGCCTTAGCCTTCCATTAGAGCTTGTGAATGAGAGAGAGAGATATTATCCATTTGGGAGACCTGTTGAGCCTCAACCTTGCACCTTCCTACACACCCTCTTAACCCTCATTCTCCACTCACTTCACTCATCCAGTGGTTAAATCATTGCATCATAGTCTAAAAAGGACTATTTATATGGTTTTCTAACTATAATGATGTCTGTTGTTTGGTTTAGTATTTTGTTCATGCAGCTGCAGAAACTTGTTAGTTTCCGCAGCCAGCACAGGTTTCCACAGCCAGCACAGGATTCCGCAGCTATTTTGTTAAATGTTGTGCTCCAGGTGTCCTCTAAAGGAACGGTCTACATGGGCAAGCTCCAGATGGCATGTACATGGATCGTGTCCCTTTGAACCCGCCAAATCATCCATTAGAGGCCACGGTCAACCAAAGTCAAAGACGTGGCCAACCAAAGAGTTCAGCGGTGGCACGTCACTGTTTTGGGCACGTGAATGATACGTGGCCTAGTTCCCAGCTCACGGAGGCACCAGCGCACCTGGAGATCGTTCCTGAACCGCGAATCTAACAGTCAACCACTCCGAAGATTTAAGAAGCATAACGACAGTTACGCTAGATCTCGGCTGAAGAGATCTACGTGTCTATGGCACGCAATTAATAGCATAGTAGTTGATTAGTTAACTGTAGTATTTTTGCATTATAAATAACGCGTCGTTGGATGCTGTAAAGAGACTTTTGATGCATAGGAAATCTGAACTGTTTATGTAATTTCCGCACGCTGCTGGTTATCTTATCACCCCATTGTTTTATATGTTGTTGATTTAAATACATGAGAAGACTTTTCTAAATATAGCAGTGTGATTATTTGATTGGATGAAGTGGCAGAGGGCCCCTGCACGCTGAAGCCTTGTAAAGTGTTTGTGTAGTTTCATTATGCTTTTGTTTTATCATTAGTTTGTACATAATATGCTTTATGTTTCTACTGTTCATATCTTTACTTTTGTTTTCTTAGAGCTGTAAACTGATTAGTGCTTTTTGCAGGTTCTCTTAGGCAGCCCGGGCAATCTTTCATTTTTTTTATATAACTTTTGGCATATGAGATCATCTTTTCCTTCCTGCTAACTTTTATTTTCTGCATTTTACATTCAGCATTGTCCTTTTCAAGTTGTTATTTGTTTATTTCTTTTTATGCTAGTTAGATATCATACTAGTTAACAATTTATGATTTCTTTCTGTGGTCAAATGACTATATCAGCAGCAGATCAGAAGATTACTAACTGTAGTGTGATTTAGTTGTCATATTACTTACTCATAGTTGCTTTCCATAAAGTAGATTGAGCTGAATGGTAAAGAACTAGAAGAGTCTAAGTAGTGTGATTAATTTATTTTCTGCAATTTACATTTAGTTATCATATTGCTTGTTATGTTCATGATTACTTCCCCAAGGTAGATGGAGTTGAGGGGTAAAGGATTTGAAGAATTCAAGTAGTGTGATTAGTTTCCTTATGCAATTTACTTTCTTAAACAGTTAAATATCATATTGCTTAACTTGTTTATGATAACTTCCCATCAGGTAGATTGAGCCGAAGGGAAAATTATCTAAAAAGTTCAAGTAGTGTGAATTAGCTGCTTTACTTTAAGTTTGAGTTGTTTTTCAAGTTTTTTTTGCTTACTTTTCATTTTCAGCAGTAAGGATACTGGGCCATTTCCATTAGTTCGCTTTTTGATGCATTTTGTTTTCTCTTAAGAATTGATCTCATTTCAGTTACTGTAAAGCTTTCTTTTGAGCATTTTTCAATTTTAGAAATCATCACCATTTACACTCCACACACTTCACACTTCACTTTCATCATCACACATTAAAGAAAAATAGAATCCAAAAACAAACTAAAAAGCTTAAAACGACAAAAGCCTAAGGAAATGGTTATCTAAGTACATATAGTACACCTCACTTCGTCAGTTTACGAACCCCAGGTTGACATTATAAATAGCAACTTAGATCACACTAAATTGACCAAACATTTTGGCGCCGTTGTCGAGGAAGTGAAATTAGGTAGCCAATTTCTAAAAAAAAAATATATAAAAACAAGAAAATTTCAAGAAGGGAAAATTGATAACCTCTCAAAGTATGCTCTCCTCTTGCGCCTAGTGTGATCTGGAGGATCAGAAAAGAGAAAGTTATTGGTTTAATAGTTTCTTGAGTATGCTCTCTTCTTGCACCTAGAGTGACCTGGAAGATCAGAAAGAGAATTATTAACCTGACTTGAAGAAAAATAAAAAATGACATGCATAGAGCAAGAGATTCTAGGGGAAGGTTTTTAGCTAGAGCCAAGAGTTCAATTTTTACAACTCCATCTACTTCAAGGAATAGGCAAGGGACACCTCCATCATCTCCAACTCACACTCCTAGCCCTAGGATTCCTGGAATTCAAGAGGCAGTAGTTGAATCTCCCACACCATCTATTGAATCCGAATTAGGGAGAGATCCTTTCCTTCCTTCTACAGGGAGAAAGATTGTAATTGAAGAAGTAGAATCACCTGAGGAAGAGGGAGAAATTCCTCCTCATTCACCCTTGGTAGAGGAACCAGAGAACTCTGAAGTCTCTGAGGAAACTACCATGGCAAAAGAAGGAGCAACCAGACTTGGTAGAGGTAGAGGTAGAGGTGGAGGAGGAAATAATGGAGGAGGTAGAGGTAACATTGGAGGAAATAGGGATGGAGACAATTCATTCGGATTTCCTCTAGTTGATGATGACTCCCGAGCCACAATGAAAAACATTTTGCCATCTATCCTCCCAAGTTTCCATGGATTAAGAAATGAGGACCCTGAAACATCTCTATTTGAGTTTGAGGTCGTGTGTCGAACTTATGATTATCTGGAAGACGCTCAAAAACTCAAATTGTTCCCTTCAACATTGAAAGGGGCAGCCTTGAAATGGTTCATGGGATTACTCACTCAATCCATTAATACTTGGAATGATATGAAACAAACATTTTTGGATATGTACTTGGACTATTGTATGCCCACCAATCACAAGGATGAGGTATTCAAGATGGTGTAAAAGGAAGATGAAAATTTGGAGGATTTACTTGAAAGATTTCAATATAACTTGAAAAGAGCAAAAATGAGTAACTTAGATGAGGAAAATTTGAAAGCCCTTCTATTAAAAGCCATTAGAGATGAATGGATAGATATTTTGAACATGATGGGAAAAGGAGACATATCTGAACTTCCACTTCATGATATAGCAGAGCTATGTGTTCACCTCTCACGGGGGAAATCTAAAACTCAAAAGGGCCTAGAGATCCTTCTCTCCTCAGAGCAAACAAATCTGCAACTGGATCGGTAAGTAGGGCTGAGATTGGCAACATGCTTGATGAATTCAAAACTGATATCTTAGGAAGTCTTAGTGAGCAACTAGACACTCTTAAGATCCATAATAAATAGAAAGCAGAAGCTGATGTTTTAGCTATCTTTTGCCCGAAATGTAGAAAGAAACATGCTCTAAGGGAATGTCCCTTGGATGCAAAGGTTGTAGAAACATGTGTAATCTGTTCAGAGAATCATGAAACCAAGGATTGTCCTTCAATCCCTGGGCTCAAAGCTGTCTTTCAAGAAGATCCAAGTACCATCGAGTCTCTCTGTTTTGTTGCAAGGAGACCTTGACAGGGGAAACAAAATCAAGGGTTTAACAGCTCTATGAATTTTCAACCCCCACCAAATTGGAATCCTTGGCAACAACCTTGGTCCCAACCTCAAAATCCTTTTCAATCAGGGATACAAGGTATGCAAAATCCTTATGGGAGATTTTCTCAATTCTATCAATATCCTCCATCTTTTCAAAACCAACAAGCTCCACAACTTCCAAATCAAAACCCACAACTATCATTGCCATTTCAACAACAACAACCTTCTCAACAGAATTCAA
>APFE030426078.1:0-41291 GCA_000404065.3 Pinus taeda
TTTCGTACAAATGCGCCCGGTGCAATAAGATTTTTAAGTGTGTCCAACTGTACGTCTCCAAAACCACTTTCTATCGGGACGTAAAGTTCGGTTCCCGATATTGTTATGAACAGTTCGATTGTGAGGATGATTGTCCACCCTCCGATTATTCCAAAGTTGCATTCAAGCTTCGAGGGAATGGCATTGCGTAAATTTTTGGGTTCACCGTGGTTTATTTCAGTCAATTAGTTAATGTTATTTACTCTGGTTCATAGGATATTGGTAAAGCTTTTAATTTTAATGTTTTTTTTCTTAAGAAGGTATGGGCATAGGTAAATGTTTTTAAATTTTAATTTTTTTAATATGTATGGGAGTATGGTCATATGTAGAAAAATAAAGGGGAGCATGTAATAAAATAGGGGAAGCAGTTTGCACGTGAAAAACACACACAGCAGCATGAATGTAACAATGGACTTCTGAAATGAACTAATGTTTGCACAGCAGTGTGAGGGTGAAGGCAAAGAAAAATGAAGATGAAGTTTTGTAAAGTGCATAATGTGATTTTTATTTTTACAGCAGTATATGTAAAAGTTTGTTTTACAGCAATAAATGTAAATGATATTTTCACACAGCGTAAAATCTTACGAGGAGACAGAGTAACTTTTGTTATTGAATTTCTTTTGGTGAATCTCTCTGAGTGAAAGAAGATGAATTTTGTATCAATCTTTTATTAATGAATATAAAGGATTTTATGGGTGTGTAATACTCTGTTCTCAGAAATATTTTAAGCTTCCGTGTGTTAAAGATCCCAGAGAAAAAAAGAGCATTGTCTTTGTGTGTAGTTTGTTTGTTTGTTTTTGGGATTTTACCAGAAAAATCCCCAACAGTGGTATCAGAGCAAGGTTTAGGCTCTTTGAAGGTGTCAAAGAAGCTGAAGGGAGGAGTTTTTTGCCGCATCAGTAAATCTTCTGCAGTAAAGTGAAGACTCACTGAAGAGGATCCAGGTATTTCTCAAATTAGTTTCTTGTGTTACAGCTGAAGAAACAATGAGTTTTCTTAAAAGAAAAAATCACGGTCAGTTATTTGAATCATAGTTAAAGAGTGCTAGAATGGCCATCACCAGCACCAGCATGGGTATGATTAATTCTCAATTCCCACAGTTCAATGGGAAAAACTATGACTATTTGGCATTAACCATGAGAGCCATGTTTGCCTATCAAGATTTATGGGAACTTGTTGAAGATGGTTTTGAAGAACCATCACATGAAAATGAGGTTAATAGGTTAACTCAGGCAGAGAAAGATCTGCTGAAGAGCAATAGGAAAAAGGACTCAAAAGCCCGTGTATTTTTGTATCAAGCAGTGGACCAGAGTGTGTTTCGAAGGATAGCAGCAGCTAAGACATCCAAAGAAGCATGACAAACCCTCAAGACAGCCTATCAAGGGATGGAGAAAGTGATAACAGCAAAACTACAGTTACTGAGGAGAGATTTTGGAAATATTTGCATGAAGGAGTTAGATAACATTGACTCATTCTTCATACATGTGATTGGTTTGGTCGCACAAATGAGGACTCATGGAGAAGTTCTTGAAGAAAGGAGGATTGTGGAGAAACTTTTGAGGGTCATACCCTCAAAGTTTGATGTGAATGTCACCACCATATAAGAGACAAAGGATCTCTCAAACTTTTCAGTTGATGAACTACATGCATCACTGATAACACATGAGCAGAGATTGAGTAGGAATCAGAACTCATCTCTAGAGCAAGCCTTCAAGACCCAGATGTCCTTTGGAAGAGGAAGAGGTCAGGGCAGAGGAAACAAGAGAGGAAGAGGCAGAAGCCAGAACAGAGGAGGAAGGAATAGTCCAGCAAATGCTCAAGGAAGAGGCAGCAATCCAAATCAGAACCAAGGCCAAGGCAGCAGCCAGCAAAGAGAACAACATCATGCTCAAGGACAAAGGCATGAAAAATCCAATGTCCAATGCTATTATTGTAAAAAATATGGGCATTATGCCAGTGATTGTAGGAACAACATGATATGGGTAATAGATCAAATGCCAATATCAGTAGAGAAAATATCAGTCAAGATAATGTGTTGTTAGCTTGTAACATGGCTGAAACAAACAGTGAAGACTTATGGTTTTTAGACTCAGGTTGCAGCAACCATATGACAGGAAACATAGCCCTATTTTCTGCTTTAGATCAAAACGTGAAATCAGAAGTTACACTTGGGACTGATAGCAAAATTTCTGTTATGGGAAAAGAAGAAGTCAAAATATTTACAAAGAAGGGTGAAAAGAAAACCATAGCAGATGTCTACTATGTCCCTGGAATGAGATGTAACCTCTTGAGTATTGGACAACTTGTCCATAAGGGTTACAATGTTTATTTTGTGAATGATGTATGCACCATCATGGATAGCGCACCTAGCAAACGATGCATTGCTGAAGTGAAGATGACAAAGAACAGAATGTTCCCTCTTAGAATTAGAGAAGATTTGAAAAACAAAGAAGTTATTGCAGCAGTTACCCAAGAGGCTTACCAAAGCGTGCCAAAGGATGAAAATTGGTTGTGGCACTTGAGGTTTGGACATCTCAACATTGGAGGTTTTAATTTGTTGAGTAGAAAAGGAATGGTAAGAGGATTACCATTGATAGAGAAACGAGATAGTCTTTGTGAAGGTTGTATATTGGGGAAACAACACAGAGAAAGTTTTCATTCAGGGAAAAGCATAAGGGCAAAGGCACCGTTAGAGATTTTCCACTCAGATGTATGTGGACCAATGCAAACTCCATCATTAGCAGGCAACCAATATTTTCTAACATTCATTGATGATTTTACAAGAAAAACTTGGGTATATTTCCTTACGAACAAAAGTGAAGTGTTTGAAAAATTCCGAAATGTCAAAGCACTTGTAGAAAACCAAAGTGCGCTTCATATCAAATTTCTGAGAATTGACAGAGGAGGTGAGTATATCTCCAAGGAATTCCTACGATTTTTTAGAGAAAATGGAATTCACAAGCAATTTACAGCAAGGTACACCCCACAGCAAAATGGAGTTGCTGAAAGGAAGAATAGGACCATCATGGATATGGAAATGAGCATGCTGAAGGCAAAGCATTTGCCAAATGATTATTGGGCTGAAGCTGTAAATTGTGCAGCATATATTTTGAACACGTGTCCCACAAAAGCAGTGATGAATAGTGTGTCGAAAGAAGCATGGAGTGGGAGAAAGCAATGAGTCACCCACATGAGAGTTTTTGGATGTGTGGGTTATGCAGAGATGTTCAGTTCATTAAGGAGGAAGCTTGGGATGGAAGAATAGAGAAAGCAGTGAATGTTAAAAACTGTTTGTCTCATGATGAAGATGATGAAGAGATGGCTGAAACACATCCCCAAACAGCAGTGCCAACACAAGGGAAGCAAGGAACAACCTTGAGGAGAAATGGAAGTGCTTCTCCAAGCACACCACAAAGTGGAAATTCAAGTGCATCTTCAAGAACATGCACACCAAATGAAAGAGGTAAAACGTTTAGAAATTTAAGTGACATTTATGAGCAAGAGGCAGCAAATAAAGGTATGAATTCCTTGTTTGCATTATATTGTCATGTTGATGATCCTATTCATTTCGAGGATGCAATTAAAGATAAGAAATAGATAGAAGCTATGGATGAAGAAATGAATGCCATAGAAAGAAACCAGACATGGGATTTGGTTGAGTTACCAAAAGGTAAAGAAGTCATTGGAGTCAAATGGGTTTATAAGACCAAGAGCAATGCTGAAGGCAAGATAGAAAGACACAAGGCAAGGCTGGTTGTCAAGGGATACAAGCAGCAGTATGGCAGAGATTATGAGAAGACTTTCGCACTGATTGCAAGAATGGAAACCGTGAGAAAAGTGCTATCCATAACAGCACAAAACAAGTGGAAAGTTTACCAAATGGACGTGAAGTTAGCATTCCTAAATGGAGTGTTAATGGAAGAGGTTTATATTGAACAACCTCTAGGCTTTGAGAAGAAAGGCCAAGAACACAAAGTATGCAGATTAAAGAAAGCTCTTTATAGGCTGAAGCAAGCGCCAAGAGCATGGTACAGTAGGATAGACTCCTATCTACTGTAAAATGAGTTTGACAAGTGTGAGGGAGAACCCACAGTCTACATCAAAGAAAAAGATGGTAAATTGCTAATTGTTGTGTTATATGTTGATGATGTTCTTTTCACACACAATGATGTTTGTCTCATTGAAAATTTCAAATGAGTCATGAAAGAAGAATTTGAGATGACTAACATGGGTTTTTTGAGATACCTCTTAGGAATAGAAGTAGATCAAAATGAAAATGGAATTTTTATCTCTCAAGCAAAATATGTAAATGAGGTGTTGGGCAGCTTTAATATGCAAGAGTGCAAGGCAGCAATCACTCCCACAGTAATGGGATTAAAACTCAGCAAAGAGGACGACAGCAAGGATTTTGATCCTAGTCTGTACAAGAGCATAGTTGGCAGTCTTATGTATTTAACTGCAACTAGACCTGACATAATGTTTGTTGTTAGTTTAATTTCCAGATTCATGGAGGGGCCAAAGGAAGCACATTGGCAGGCGGCAAGAAGAATTTTGAGGTATGTCAAAGGTACTAAAAGACTTGGGATCTTATATACTACCTCAGAATGTTCAAATTTAGTTGGATACACTAATAGTGATTGGGATGGAAGTGTAGATGATCGGAAAAGCACTTTCGGTTATGTTTTTCACATGGGTTCAGGAGCCATTTCATGGGCTTCTAAGAAACAGCCTATCGTGGCGTTGTCTGCAACAAAGGCAGAATATGTGGCAGCTACAACAATAGCATGTCAAGCAATTTGGATGAGAAGGATGTTGAGAAGCTTAGGCCAGGAGAATGCAAAAGTGACGGTGATTTTTCGTGACAATAGCTCAGCTATTGCATTATCAAAGAATTCAATGTTTCATAAGAGAACGAAACACATTGGCACAAGGTTTCACTACATCAGGGAATTGGTAAGCAATGGAGAAATTGTCTTAGGACATTGCAGGACTCAGGAACAGGTTGCAGACATTTTGACAAAGCCATTGGATGAGAAAAGCTTCGAATTTTTTAGGAAGTGTTTGGGTATGACTGAACACCCAGCAGTTGAAATTAAAGGGCAGTGTTAAAAATGTAATTTCACCTGCCACGTAATTAATTTCCAGCGAAACCATTTAGGAAAACCACCCAAACCTCATCGGACCGCTTTTGCTCAGCAATTGGTTTTCGTACAAACGCGCCCGATGAAATAAGATTTTTACGCGTGTCCAACTGTACGTCTCCAAAATCACTTTCCATCGGAACGTAAAGTTCGGTAACAAAGGCTCTCCCGATATTGTTATGAACCGTTCGATTGCGAGGATGATTGACCACTGTCGGATTATTCCAAAGCTGCATTCAGGCGTAAAGGGAATGACATTGCGTAAATTTTTGGGTTTAGAGCCATTTATTTTAGTCAAGTAATTAATGTTATTTACTTCGGTTCATAGGATATTGGTAAAACTTTTAATTTTAATGTTTTTTTTCTTAGGGAGGTATGGGCATAGGTAAATGTTTTTAAATTTTAATGTTTTTCATATGTACTGGAGTATGGTCATATACGCAATGTAATTTTCTTTGGTTTTGTAGTTGCATAAGCATAGTATGTGTTATGCTTTTGTTTTTGTGTTGACAATTTTTCTGTAATGAAGTAGTGAAACGGTGCTAAAGCTTTTAATTTTAATGTTTTTTTTCTTACGGAGGTATGAGCATAGGTAAATGTTTTTAAATTTTAATGTTTTAAATTTTAATGTTTTTAATATGTACGGGAGTATGGTCATATACCCAATGTAATTTTCTTTGGTTTTGTAGTTGCATACGCATAGTATGTGTTATGCTTTTGTTTTTGTGTTGACAATTTTTCTGTAATAAAGTAGTGAGGAAGTGTATGTAGAAAAATACAGGGGAGCATGTAATGAAATAGGGGAAGTAGTGTGCAGGTGAAAAACACACACAAGTGAAAAACACACACAAGAGTGTGAATGTAACAATGGACTTTTAAAATCTACGAGGAGAGAGTAACTTTTGTTATTGAATTTCTTTTGGTGAATCCCTGTGAGTTAAAGAGGATGAATTTTGTATTACTCTTTTATTAATGAATATAAAGGTTTTTATGAGTATGTAATACTCTATTCTCAGAAATATTTTAAGCTTCCATGTATTAAAGATTCTGGAGAAAAACAGACCATTATCTCTATGTGGATTTTGTTTGTTTGTTTTTGAGATTTTAATAGAAAAATCCCCAACATATATCACATAAACCTAACTATTTGAATATAAAGTCTTAAAGTAAAACTAATCTTAAATGTTTTAAATCAATAACTAAGTTTGACCCATCTCTTTAAATTTGATACATGTAGATATTTAGGATTCGATTCGTAAGGCTGATTTCCAGCTAGTACCACTGCAAGGAAAGCAACGAATGAAGGCCTCTGCACGTGATGAAGGTAACATTACAGCCGGTATTACCAGCGCACCGAACTTACCAACAAGGATACATGATGATCAACAAGAGACTATGACTATAATTAATCAGCAAATTCAGCATGGCCAACCAACCAGTAATACGAAAGGCACAGCAGATAGTAATAATATTTCCAGTTTCTTGTTGATGCCTGAACATCTGCATAAGTGCAGTAGTCCAGTGGACACTACACAAAATCTTATCAACCAGCCGATCCAGCGTGGTCAAGCAAGAAGTAAAACGTCGCGCAACAGATAGTGGTACTCCCAGTTTCTCGTTCATGGATAAGCTTCTCCAAGAGTCCACTACTGTCGCCAGCACTGCACAAAATAATAATAATAATCAGATGCAGCATGAGCCATTCAGTAATACACACGGCGCAGCAGATAAATTTTTTTCCAGTTTCTCGTTCATGTATGGGCCTGTCAACGAGGGCAGCACTCTGCTCGACACTGCACAAAATTATAATAATCAGCATATCCAACATGACCAACCATTCAGTAATATTTCCAGTTTCCTGTTCATGGATGAGCCTCCCTACGAGTGCAGTACTGTGGCCAACTCGGCACAAAATAATAATAATCAGCAGATCCAACATGAACAACCATTCAGCAATATTTCTAGTTTCTCGTTGACGTAGGGAACTGTCGACACTGCACAAAATGATATTAATCAGCAGATCGAGTCTCTTCATGAGTTGAGTACTCTGGTCGACACTACAGTACAAAATGATATTAATCAGCAGATCGAGCCTGTGCAACGAAGTGGTAATACGTCAAGTGGCACAACAGATAGTGGTATTTCCAGTTTCTCCTTGTTGAAGAAGACTCTCCATGAGTTCAGCATTCTGGCCAGCACTGTACAAGATGGCACATTTCCAACTTCAAATGCTCATTCTATGCCTAAAAAGGTTGAGAGTTTCAGTGAGTTAATCGATGTAGAGAAGGATTATTCCATGGACTATGGGATATTGATGGAGTATCCACTGAGGCACTCGCCCGAGTGTGTGCTCCTCAGACCAGTCCCGGGAGCCCATAACCACCCAGACTATCTCTGGAGAAAACAGCAGTTGGGGCAACTGAACCCTTGCTCCAAAAAGTAAACTGAGGCAACGAACGTAGGACATCAAGAAAACTCGGAAACTCTCTATAGTATACTGCGTGGAAAGTCGTGTCTAAGCAAGAAAACTAGGAAAGTCTCTATAGTATACTGGGTTGAAAAAGATGGTCGATTTGATTTGCATATTATTTTGGAAAGTCGTGTCTAAACTCACAGTTGATTATGGGAGTGTTGTCCGGTTTCGAAAGAAAACAGGGAGAGAAAAAATTATAGATTAGCTCGATATCACTGTTATTTCTTTTAATTGTTATTTATATTATTACTTTTATATTATATTTTAGTATTTAAAATATATGTTTAAGTCTATAATTAAATTCATTTGAGGATGTCTGAATTTATTTAGTTAAAAGAATAGGAAGGGCAGTGATAGCATATGATAGCATATGGCTTTCTCTGTATTTGAATATTGTTTTTTAACAAGGATTTTAAACTGGTTCATTTCATTATGAGAATTGGGTTTTCTTCGGATTCAATGATTAGGTTATATAGTTTTGATGTCAATACATATTTTTCAATTTTATTGACAGGGGTTCCAACTATCATTTTGGGTTTCCATTTCCATTCAGCTCGGTCCGGGAACTAAACCGTTCCTGCAATTGCTAGATTTTTAGTTCATCGAATGTAAATTCTTTAATGGGTATTGTCTATATTTTCTACAAAGACATGCGTAGTTTCATCTAGATTTCTTTCCCCTTCCAGACTGTGTGCATGCAGCCTGTGGAGGCTTTACCCATCTATGATAGTATTACTTACCTCAACATTCACTTAATTACTCAACTTACTATTTCTTTTAGCCACAATAATTGTTATTCATCATAGGTCCAAAGGTTACCTACCCCGCTAGGCTTTGTCTCTCATATTTTATATGGGTTTCTTTTTCTCTTCTTGGTTGTCGCTATTGCATTTCAATATTACATGGCCACTGTGTTTTACCTTCAGATGCTTACACCTTTATAAAAAATACAAACTTAATAGAGTTTTCTTATTTGATTCTTCAGTTCTTATTCCATTCGGTATTGCTTCTAAATTTAGCTCTACTTTAATAGTTTTACTACTCTTTGTTCTCAGCAATAAAACCATTATATAAAAGAAAAGTTTAACTCTGCAACCTACAAAATTTTCCAGCATACTTATATGAACAACACCCAATGAATTCACTGAGAGAAAGATCTCTCCTCCCAACAACAAGAAAGACAACTACGTACAATCTAACCCTGATATTTCAGTCTCCGAAAGAGTAAATGACAATGACCTCTACGGTCTATTCTCGCATCACGATCTCTCAGGTCCACCCAGTAATCTCACAATCACTTAAGGACTCCACTAGTTGGCAACCTAGGTCAGGAGTGCCTCAATGGAAGCGTCCTAACTTAAATTCATTTTTTCCTTCCTCTGTTTGGTGCCTCCTTTTTTCATTCCTTCTTTTGTTGGCCTCCCTTTTCCCACCGAGACATTTTTCTTTAGGGAGAGAGTGACTTTACTAACTTTCTCTGACCTTTTGGTACATGAAATTCTAGTTTTGGGTCTTTTTTTTTCATGATTTCCAAGGCTTCATCATTTAACCAAAGTAAATTAAATCATAATAATAATAATAATTTTTAAACATCATTGCTTCACTATGACTTATTACGAAGACCATTATTTACCCAATTATAGAGTAAAATTAATTGTAAAATGTTTTGAGTACTTCAGGGTGTCACATCTTCCCCCATTGGGCATAAGAACGTACTCAGTGTTCACTCTTGCCCTTGGAATAGGTACTAATATGCTTTTAGCATAAAATTACCATTTTTCCAAGTGGCCTCTTCTAGGCTAAAGTGCTTCCACCACATTTTAACTTGGGCGATAACTTGCTTCCATAATATTGTTTCTCTTTGCTCCTACTAGAAATTTGTCATAACCATAATAAATTTGTCATAATTTTAACATTTTTTTTAATAAAATAGGAACATGTATACATACCTAGTCATATATATTTAAAAAAACATCCTTGAATTTACTTCACCTCTAACTAACTAATTACATGCCTCAGGTCATGTATATACCTTTTTAGTAATGATACATGAAATACATTATGAACTAGGATGTGACTAAGTGCGAGTTGCATAGGCCATAGGTCAAATTCTTTCCATTAATTGGAAGTGCCCACAATAAGGGGGAGCTAGCTTAGTATAATTACCCCACCGTAAGGTACTAATCTTAGGCCTAATATACACATATACATGGTCTTCAACATAAAACTCTCGATAAGTCATTTTCCTCTATGCATATACCTTTTATCAATCTTGGGAAACCTTTAAATTTTGTTGTACCCTCTTAACAATTTGCTCAATTTCTATTAAAATCTCGCTCTAAGATTAGTTTTACTTTAGGGTTACTCCAATTGTTAGGTGTTCTGCATATCCTTCCATAAAACACATACAAGTTACTCATTTTCAACGACTCGTGGTAACTATTGTTATATGCAAATTCAATGAGGTGTAGGTAATCCCCCCCCTTGGTTGGTTTTGCATAACATACATCCTTAACATGTCTTCGACTACCTGGTCTACACGTCCGGTTTTCCCATCTATCTAAGGATGATAGGTAGTATTGAACTAAACCTGGGTACGCATCCCAACAAATAGAGATTTATAGAATGCAGAGGTAAATTTCACATCTCTATCTGTGATTACCACCTTAGGTATGACATACAATTGAAATATCTCCTTCATGAAAATCTCACTAATTTGGGAGTCTTGAATATATATTGTACTGGGATAAAATTGATTGTCTTACTCAACTCATCCACTACCATAATAATTGATTCAATGTGTCATCTAAATTTAGGTAATTTGTTTATAAATTCTAAGGTGATAACATCCCATTTCCATTCTAGAATTGGTAATGGGTGTTGACATTGCTAGAAATATGTCAACCAATGACGTCTCCTTGAACTCGCAATTAGGCCTCATGTTGTTTGGAGTACGAGCCACATTTGCTACAATGGCCCAATCGCAATATATTTGGAAGATATGCCTTGGCTCTAACTACGAGCAAGAGAGAGGGATGTGAATGTGCCTTTGAACAATAGGGGGTGTGTATGGTGACTGTTCATTGACATGTGTGAGTATGTTCTTCCATTGTGGAGGGGAGGAGAAGTGAGCCTCTAAGAGAGAGGTAGTAGTACCACCGTAGAAGAGATACACAAACAAGAAGTACCAATACAACACCAAGCAGAATAGTCCACATAATTGAGATGGTCATGAAACCAATGTGTAAAGAAAAGATATGTCGAGTATCCAGTAGAGTAGTCCATAAGGATGAGACAACATTAACATCAATTACAACACATTCTCAAATGATGAGTTCCAAAATATCCAAAATAGTTCACCTTCTTTAACATAGATGAAAGAAGACATCAATTACAAGCATTCATAGAATAGTCTTACAAATATCCATAATCCATGCATGAAAACATGTTGGCCTAGAGGGCTTCTGGTATTAAGAAAAAGATCCAAGACACATGTATACAATTAACATCACTAGCTCCATTAGTGGAGCATTAGAGGCCCTCCTTTCTCCTCAAAAGAACTAGCCTATCTCTCTAATTCCTTATGGGAGGAGTGAGGGTGAAATGTAGTTTGTTGATACAGTGAGGGGTATATATAACCAAGGGGCGATGCTTCTCCTTTGTGAGTCTTCTATTACCATCATCACTATTTAAATTCCTATGACTTTTCCACTTACACGATTCTCCAAGTCTGTCCTTTGAACTTCAACTTTACAAGACATTTGAATAAAATGTACATGGTCGAAAAAAGTAATATGACATATGACATGCCATGACATGACAATTCTAGCATGGAATGCTTCGTAATGTCACAATGTCAAGTCAGTGATGCTGTTGTGAATGACGTCTACCTGAGAATAATCTTGCCTTCCACCACCTCTTGCCTTCGTGACAGAAATATTCTTTGATCTCAAGCCTTGGGTTGTGGTCGCGAGTTCGTGTCCCTCTACTTTTCCTTGATGGATCAACATGCATTTTCATATAAGAGAATTTATTTTCATGTCTTCCTCCTTCATCTCCTTCATCATCATCCCACAAAGTGCTTGTACCTGTAATTCGCTCAAGATGAGATGACATGAGCCCAAAAACCTCCTAGCCTAATATGGTGCAATCTGGTCTAGGGTCTAGCTGAAACTAAGTTATAAGCGAGGAAGGGACGCTTAGTGACTACGTGTCCGAGCAGCCAAGGCTAAGGTTTGAGGCCTAGAAATGAAAAATGCATAGTTTAGGATAGTCTAAGAGGCTATCTTCACTAAAGGAGGGGCCATTGTGGAATATTTCTGTGTAGTTCCTGAAGTGAATCTTGAATGACTTAGGTGCACATTTGGGAGACATTGGGTCGATATGAGGGGAGGGCCACTAAATGCATCCTCTGGATATTTCTCAAAATTAAGGGATGTTGATCTCTGCATAATTTTGGGAAATAATGGGTTGTAATGAGGGAGTGACCATTGTAAGGAGATTCTTTGTAGTTCTAAGGCTGAAGGGATATTTCTCCCCAATGGGATTATGCAGTTGAGAGGACCAGGTATTTAGCTAGTTATATTTTATTGCATAATATGCATTTTGGGATATGCTCACAGTAAGGATTACAATATTGTGGAAGGGAAAGATGAGTCTTGGGCTTAAGATTTGTGTAATGTAGCAGTCCTAGTAGAAAATAACTATACATTGCGTAGATACAGGGGTCAAGGCCACATCCTGTTGATTGGAATTAGGCACTACATAATCCAGGCAGGCTGGGTGAAAGCAGGTTGAAGGACTAGTCAGACTGACAGGTGGAGTGATGAAGGTTCCACTACATGCTAACACATAGAATACTTGAAGAAATAAAAACATTGTTCACCCATGACACATGAGCAACAATTTCACTTGTCGCTTCATGACCAGTTATCATAAGTATGACACCTAAAGTAGATTGTATGAGGACCATGATGAAACTTGTGCGACAATGATCAAAACTTTGTGAATGAGTGTGATAGATGTTTATATGGTTAGTAAAAATTGTAAACACAAATATGGGCCCTTAAAACCACCAGAATGAGCTTATGCATGAAGTGCGATAACCATTATGTGAAAAGATAACATCTTGCCTATCTTGTGAAAGGGAGCAGAACACATGGAGAAAACGCATGGCATGGATATCAGTGTTTGTGACCATTCATGTCATTGAATACATAATGATATGATAGTGTTAATATTCCCTTCAAGCTACACTATGAGTGTTACAAGTCTATTTGAGCACATCACTCCCATCATTCAGATAAGTACTATTAGGGCTCATCAAACCCTAATTTAGTTGCTACATGCACTAGAAAAGTCATCACATTGGATGTCAGCATTCTTGAGAGTTTCCTGGCCTAAATACATCCTAAAATTACTCCTTGAGGGACTAGTGCAACCTTGGTTAGGGGTAAGTGCTCTGCAGAGCACGTAGGCTCACTTTGTCCAGTGTTGGGCGAGATTTAGCAAAATCTTCATAGGGTTCTAGGAATATTCCTTCATTCTAGATCATTCTAGAAGATTCCCACCTCTTATCCTCTCCTATGAGCTCAAAATTGGATAGTGAATGAATCAAATAACCTCCTATCCTCTCATCCCTTCCTCCATGGAAACTAACTCCCAAATTGGAAAGTCATTCAATGCCCAATTTATGAGAAAACCACCTCCATTTCCCCATAAATTGAGGAGTCATCATAGTGATTAAGGGCTTGACTTTGAAAATTTGTAAGGAGAGACTGTTGGTGTGAGGTTTGAGATTGTAAGGAAGTATTGTTATGATGTCGGGGTGTTGTGCTTTTGGTGTGATGAAGGATGGAACTCAAACTCGATGAGTGACATGAGATCAGACTTCTTGGCTGTAACTCTTCCTTCTACCTAATAAAGTTGTTTACGCCTTTTCCCATATTTGTTTCTTTATGTATGATTATGATATGTGTAAATTCTTTCGATTCCATTTTCTTATAGTAGATATATCTCTTCATTTGATTGGTTGTTGTCCTCTGTTTATGATTACAGGAACTTATTGAATGGATTTAGTTTAAGGAGGAGCGATGAGATCTATTCAAACGAGAAAAATGGAAGAGAAAGATAACAAGTAGGCACCTTCTCTTATTTATCTTCTATATAAAAGGGTTAAACTCTTTAAATTTCTTGTTCTAGGTGTAGCTACCCACCTAGGGAAATTGTATTTATCCATAGATGCAAAATTCCACATAACAAATTGGCAACCCTACTGGGGAACGACCATCATTTTGGGTAGTTTATCCTCATTTTCGTACACCCTAGTAGACATTACCTACTTTCATTGATTTTATTTTAGTCTTTTTGAAGTGTTTATGGTAAAAAAAGTGAGGTTAGATGTCTTTTGATTGGTCTCTCTGGTAGCAGCGTGGGCTTGGTCAGGGGACAGTGCTCTGCAGAGCATGCTTGGCTTAGATACAATGCTATGCAGTGAAATTACTCCCACTCTAACCTATGTTGGTCCTCCTTAAGCTTAAAAACCCATCTTTGCCTTGGATCTTTACAATTTTGCTTCTGAAGTTGTTTGTTTAAAGATCAATGTTTTCTATGGTTTTAAAATCAACTTGTATCTCTTCTCCTTGCCTTTTTTGACCTTGATTGTATAGTGTTTCTTAAGGTTTTTATTTATCATTATCAATTCATTGTCAAAGTTAGTTTATAGTCGATTAGTATTTTCTAAAAAGAAAGTGTCATAAGGCCTTCATTTCTTTAGAAAAGGAACTGTCGTAAAGTTTTCGTTCTTGCAAAAATATTGATTGATTATATGTGCATTAGTTTCCTTTTGTTCATATAAAGACTAAAGGGATTGAAAAGAAAAACTTTCATTTGGGATATTGTAGTTTGTGAATGCTTGATAGGAATAGCTAGGGAAATTGCAGTAGGTGTGGTCTTTGCTCTTTGTCGAAGATCTAATTGCTCTATCCCTATTAGCTGAGGTTTTTATTGTTCAAATTGACTGAAAATAATGCTTATCATATTAGTTGTATTCTCATAATTACAAGATACATCAAGTGGCAAACCCTGAATGGAAAATTCTTAAGAAGATCAACTTAAAAGTTATATAAATTAAACTAATGGAGCATTGTAACTTAATGCATAACATTTATAGGTCTAGGCTAAAGATGTGTTATAGCATCATTAAACATAGTAGCTATCACTAACTTGTTTGTGATACATTCTGAGTGGGATACCTCATTGCAAGTACGTAAGTATATCGTAGCTTGTCCATGTACCTTCGGGTATATAGGGAGGTGTTACAGTACGTAAAGTATAAATGAATGCTCTCATTATGTGGTTTCGCATTAGACAGCTCTAACATCGATTGGACCTAAATGTACTTTTGGGTATATATGGGAGCACTACATTAGGCTGCTACCCATCCTTAGGTATCCTATTTGGCCACCATGTACACTGTGATACACCGAACACTTCTTTTGGGGAGATTCCCTGCACGTATGTTAAGTCCTTGGTTTACTGAGGCAGCATATTGCAGTTCACATTTGCTTGGTAATTCTTTTGCGTAGATTATCCCTTTTCTATTTTTTTATGTTATTCCGATTAAAATAAAATTAATTTACTATGGATAACATCCTCCATGCTCACTCCTTAGTTGATCTTAGGTTGAGACATATGTCAACAACTCCGGAGTCCATCGATCAAGGAGTTCCTTTTGATGGGAATCCTGGTCCTTTTCCTCCTTTCGGATATATTGGTTCTCCTTATATGGATACATTTTCCCTTCCAAGATTTACTATTGGCTTGATACTATGGTTGTTTTCAACCTCCTTGGTTCAAAATGTCGTGATTTATCTGCAATCGAGTACTCCTCCAACTAGACAAAATCAACCTCCAGTTGATCTTAAAGTTGATTGTTTGCCTTATTTATCGGTTGTTTCTTCCTCCCCTTCTTCCTCTTCGCCTCGTGAAAGTATTGACACTCGTAGCCACGTGGCTAAGAAGAAGAAGAAAGGGAAGAAGAAGAAGAAGAAGAAACTTCAGCAGGGGGCAACCAAGCAACCATTTCTTTGAATGCAACTTATGATGAGAAACTATCTGATAAGCCTCACAAAGTTTGATATCCATGCAAAGTTTGTATGAGAGACCATCTTCTCAGAAATTGTCCTGATATTCCTCAAGTCTTAAAATAATAGTCTTCTCATTCACGTCGTCCTATGCCATCAACTTCTAGAGATCATGTTGGTGACACATAATCAACTAGTGGTAGTAAAGTTCATGGAAAGAAGGTCAAAGTTAAGTTTCCTTGTAGGTCATGTTAACGGAATCACCCCATTCACCTTTTTCCCTATCTGGATGAAACCAAAAAGTGTTGAATAATGATCCTGCTTCTCTGCAGTGACTTCCAGCTGGTTAAAGGAGACTCTCGCTTAATCCTTCACTAGTTGATAAATTTACTGACCCAAATCAACCGTTGGTCAAACCCACTCTCTATGAATGTGAATCCCATGAGTCTATACTTGACCAATCATAGGTCGAGGAAAAAGCTGACGCAATTTCACCTTCAGTTAATTGTACCTTTCCCGTTGACAGTGAGTATGATACCACTCAAATTCTTTTTGTTACTTCAAATTCCAATGAGCTTGGGGGAAACCCTCCTGTTCCATCAAGATAGGAGGAAAATCCTCCCATTCTCGTAATTGAAGGGGGTAATTCTCCCATTCTTACAGTACCCCCTCCAAGTAGTCTGGTCACTTCCTTTGATTGGAATCTACTAGCAAGATGTCGTCTTCCATCTTATGTGCCAGTCTAGATCATAATACATGTTTGTAATATGCTTGTACATGGAATTATTATAGATGAAAGTGTATCAGTGAGTATCATATCCTCCTCTACTTGGAAACAGCTCGGTTCGCCACCACTTGTGCCTGTTACCCTGAATCTATTGGATTTTAATAGAGGAACCAGTCAACCATTAGTGATCCTTCCTTAGCTGCCTATTACTTTGGGAGGAAATTTTTTTTGTCTCAATGTGATGGTAGTCCCAGGCCCTTTAGAATACAATTTACTTCTTGGGCATGACTATGTTTATGACATGGGAGCTATTGTGTCAATAATCTTTTGAGTGATGTGTTTCCCACATGAAGGCATAATTGCCACCATTGACCAACTTTCATTTCCTGGTCCGAATATATCTTCCATTCAACCATCTTCCTTAAATGGTCTTTTTGTACCAATGGTACTTCCCCACCATGGGTCAATTATGTGGTAACTCGTTCCATGCCAACATCAACTGACGATCAATTCCATGATGTTGTGCATTATGTACTAGGGGCATTGGACCCAGATCTCTCTAAAGAATTCCTTACTACATATCCTTTCCAAAGCATTGTTCTCCCATCTCATGATAACCTCTTGGAAGTCATGACCTCTTATGGGTCATGATCAAGGAACATGAGGAGAGTTCCTTGTCTTCTGTAAACCTCGTTAAAAAATGAAATAATGAATATGAGCATAGTTCCTGGTCTTGTGTCAACCTTGTTAAAAAAGCAAACAAGGAATACGAGCATAGTTACTTGTCTTGTGTCAAGCTCGTTAAAAAATGAAACAAAGAATATGAGCATAGTTCCTTGTCTTGTGTCAATCTCGTTTAAAAAATGAAACAAGGAATATGAGGATAGTTCCTGGTCTTGTGTCAATGTCGCTAAAAAATGAAACAAATGGTATGAGAATAGTTCCTTGTATTATGTCAAGCTCGTTAAAAAATGAAACAAGGAATATGAGGATCGTTATGTTATTGTGTCAACCTCATTAAAAAATGAAATAGTTCCGAGACCATAGTTCCTTGTCTTGTGTCAAGCTCGTTAAAAAATGAAACAAGGAACCATAACATAGTTCCTTGTCTTGTGTCAAGCTCATTAGAAAATGAGACAAGGTCCCTTGAAGAAAGTTTCAATTCAAGTCTTTCATTAGATCTCGTAAAATCCGAGTCATGTCTTTCACTTTATCTCATAAATGAACCTTCGTTCCATCCACATGATAACAATGAGTTTTCTATTGTTTTTGGCTGAATGCTGCCAATTCATTCAGTGTCGCCAACATGTTCAAGAGAAGTCACTCAGTGAAACTCATCCTTTGAATACTCATAAACCTTCATTTTCAGGACCACTATTCCTGAACCTTTTGTCGTCAGTCACATTCCATCTCAAAAAATCATTACACTCGTTTTGAGTCGTTGATGTGGGATACATCAAGGATCTCCTGTGACGAGTTGCTTCTTGTCGACATCAGCACATTATCCAAGAAGTTGACTTACAAACACCCTTCCAGTACTTTGAGGCTTGCATATATCAATGGAAGGTTTCTCACTTCGAGTGATAGGTGACATCATTGGCCTTCGACTGAAAAACTTTGTATAGTGTTCAACATCAAAAAATTCATTCACACCATGTAGAATGTACTACAATACCTTGAGGATCATTATCATTATTAGTGACTTCTGTCGCGTTTGTTAACAACTTACATCATTGGTTGGTAATCAGAGAGTGTCTTCCCATGGTGGACTTCAAATCACATACTCAGATTGTTAGACTTGTACTGGAGCCAACGATTGAACACCATAGAAGACCCCAGATCTAGTTTCATCCATCCAAGCTACGATTTCAGGAGAGTATTAATCATCTGTATGATGGCTTTACACAGATGGTCATCCTATCATGGGCTTATATCCTTAGACGACTATCTGATTTATGTACATGTAATGAAAAGTTTATATGCTGAGAATGGGTATGCCTTCCATCATCGATTCATGAAAAATCCAAAATATCATGATATTATGTATTGTAAATCATGCAGGTCACCATCTGCATCAGAACCTCCTCATCACATTGTAAAGCATATCACTCGACATTATCATTTTTGACTTCATGCTTTAGGGAGAAACTATTATAGGTCTATTTGGGCACATCACTTCCATCATTTAGATTAGTACTATTAGGGCTCATCAACCCCTAATTCATTTCCTACATGCCCTAGAAAAGTCATTGCATTGAATGCCATCTTTTTTGAGAGTTTCCTGGCCTGAAGACATCGTGGAATGACTCCTTGAGGGACCATCGCAACCTTGGTCAGGGATAACTGCTCTGTAGAGAAATTAGGCCCATTGAAGCCTACTCTATAGAGCACCTAGGCCCACGTTGATTGTGTTGGGCATAATTGAGTGAAATCTTCATAGGGTTCTCGGAATATTCCTTCATTCTAGAAGATTCCCACCTCTTATCCTCTCCTATGAGCTCAAAATTGGATAGGGAATGAATCAAATGACTCCTATCCTCTCATCCCTTCCTCCATGGAAACTAACTCCTAAATTTGAAAGCCATTCAATGCCCAATTTATGACAAAACAATCTCCATTTCCATATAAATTTAGCAGTCATCATAGTGATTAGGGGCTAGACTTTAAGAATTTGTACGGAGATACTGTTGGTGTGAGGTTTGATATTGTAAGCAAGTATTGTTATGTTGTTGGAGTGTTGTGCTTTTGTTGTGATGAAGGATGGAACTCAAGCTGGATGAATAACATGGGATCATACTTCCTTGCTGTAACTCTTCCTTCTACTTAATAAAGTTGTTTACACCTTTTCCCATATTATTGTGTTTATTTGTGATGATTATATGTGTAAATGCTTTCGATTCCATTTGCTTGTAGTAGATATATCTCTGGCTTTAATTGATTTTTATCCTGTGTTTATAATTGTAGGTACTTATTGAGCAGATTCAGTTCAAGAAGGAGCGACGAGGGCTATTCATAGGACACAAATGGAAGTGAAAGATAACAAGTAGGTCCCTTGCCTTATTTATCTTCTATAGGAAAAGGTTAAACTCTTTAAATCTATTGTTCTAGGTATAGCTACCCACCTAAGGTAATTGTATTTATCTGTAGATGCAAAATTCCACATAACAAAGAGGTGCATTTGAACTTCATGAAAGATTTTTTGTGTTCTATGTACCTTCCCTCCAAAGGATTGTGGATCAGATGGAGTCTTCATGTAGTCCTGATATCTGATCTTTTATCATACCTCGGGGTTTCTTGGTCTTCTTATATGATGATTATATTTTCACCCTAGATCCTTAAGTGTCATCTAGCTTGTTCTCCTTCTTCATTTCCTTCTTCATCATATTTCCATAGAATGATAGAATTACTATATCTAAAATCCACTCAAGACAAGACAATATTAGTTTTGAAAAGTGTAACTAGGTTCAGTTTTCATAATCACATGTAATTCAAACTTTTATAAATGATGTAATGAAGAAAAGGAAATTCTTTTTGTAAGCTGTGCTTCATTAGTTTCATGAGAAAGTGGTTTTATTTTAGATGGATCCCATTAAGAGCCCTAGGGTTCATCATTAAAATTCAAAGAGTTTATTTCATGTATGAAGAACCCTTCTTGGGGATATAACTGCATATTTGAGTTTATAATATGTCTAGAAAACCCTCCAATGATAAGCACTAGTTCTACTCTTGAAGTCAGGCTCAAAACAGAAAATAAACTCATGTCGTCTTAGCTTATATGGAGACACATCTATTTGTAATGTCATGTCGACTTAATATACGGGAAAATCCACTATAAATAGGAGTGAATGATTTTCACATTAGCACATAGAATAGTTTGACATATCTCTCAATTTTTTGGTACACAAAGATAGAGAGAATTTTAGATGATGACACGATGAAGTTCATATGGGTCATCTATGACTTCGTAAGAACAAAAGCTCATATTATATTTAAGATCGGTGTGACTATTTCTATGCCCTCAACACAATCACATTGTTTGAGTGAAGGATACAGTTATGTGATTATTTAAGAAGTTTTCTTCACCTATGTAATTCAGATCATAGTGGTAATGACAAGAAAAGGAATAAAAATTCAAACTTCAAAAGTAGAATTTCGGTGCGACAATGGGAGTCAAAAGAATTTTGTGGCATAGGACTTGGTTGACCACGTTAGCCTTGCCACAACTCGAGACCCCAACCCATATTAGCTAAGTTGTGTTCAAAAGGAAGGCTCTTGTGTTATTGTCTCCCAATCTTGTGTCATGACCTTTGCTATTGGTCCTCTTCGAGATAATGTGGTATGTGATGTTTATCCTCTTGATTATGCTGATTTATTATGAGGCATTCCATACAAATAGGCTCGGCATGTTGTTTATCATGCTAAAGATCACAAATACCACTTGAATAATGAGGGATGCACCTATGTGCTCACATACTCGGCCCTCACATCAACCCAACCTCTTAGTGGAAAATCTTCCATTAAGAAAATTAATATAAACCAATACATTTCTTTGTGTTTTGTTTGCTCTCTCAAGCCAAAAACTAACACTAACAGAATACCCCATGCCATGGCTCCACTACAAATAAAATTTGCAAATACGTTCATAAAACCCATGTTTTTTATTCCCCAATGCTCTATTTAACACCAAAGAAATCTTAGTCCAAGTGCTTCCTTATCCAATGCCTCATCCTTTTTCCTTGCTAGAGAATTGTCTATTGGACACGTTTCATCAAAGAAACATGTTATTTTGAATGGTGAGACTATAAAAAAAAATATGCAAGTTGTAGAGTGATATCCAACCTCCAATGGTGGCAATAATGGGGTTCAAAGAAAGCCATCAATGGTAGCAATGGAATGCCCAAGTTCAAATTCTAGTAGCAAGAGCGCCATACAAGTTGGGGCAAAGCCATTGTCAACAACTTTTGGGCAGAGTGTGGATACTATATTCAACAACACGCAAACAAATCAAGAATGGAAGTCAATGAAAAGCCATGTTGTCAAAGTTTTGAAAGGCCACGTTGTGGAGAATTTTGTGGTATAGAATCAACCTTTTGCTTGTACTCAAATTCATGCTACTTTCTATGCAGGAATAATTTCAACAACTCACCGCTAACCACTTCTGATGGGCCAACGTGCAACGCATTTGTTGTTTCACATGCGCAACTCTCACTGATGAGAATGGCACCACTTATGGGTGCCAATTTCACTGCTTATCATATCTAGCCAACGTCACTACTTACTTACCATATCTCTTTGGTGGGAAGGGACACACATCAATCCATACCCAATGGCTCACAATAAAAGCATTGAAGCATAGTTTCCCTCCTTTGGTGGTGAAAGCCAGGATAAAAGATAAAGCACACTACTTTCTTGGCAACATCTACAACTCAAAATGAATGAAACATAAAAAACTAGTAAAGATGGAAACATCTCTATACTTGTTTTATCTAATAATGTAATTGATTTTTATCTCACATATTTTGTAATTAAAAATGCAAAAGGAGAATGTTTACATTGTTTATAAAATGTTCATTTCTACCTCATAATAAGATGGTTGTATTGCTTTCAATAACATCTCTACTATTCTTTCATTCCTGAATCTTTTCAGATATGCATGTAGATCAGTGCTCAATCCATTTTGACCATCCAAAAAATAATTCATAGAATATTAAAACTGAATTTAAAAAAAAAATCCAAATTACAACCAAAATAAAAAAAAAAAAATCCAAATTACAACCAATATTTAGCTTTCTTGACCTTATTTTATCATACAACAAGTTCAAAAATTTACAAATAATAACACAAAAAAATTGCATAAAGACATATAGATTAGAATTTAGAAAATAATATTAATAATTAAAATCAGTTATCCCAATTTTTGTCCCAAATCTAATTATTAGCTTTAAAACCTACCATTAATAACGAAACAAAATAAGTAATATTATAATCATATGCTCATAATTTCATATTCCAACAGGATGAAAATAATCCAATTATCCAACCATTAGAATAATCGAAGGATTATTTTAAACGTAGAGTTCCAAAAAAAATAGTTTAACTGCAGAGTTCCAAAAAATCAGTTTAACGGTAGACTTCCAAAAAAATATAGGGAAATGAAATCAGTAACAACCAGCTACATACATGGGAAGGAAGTTAAGGACTTCTCCCATTTGCATGCACATTGCAAGATAGTATTTATTTTTGCAGAGGGGCTTCCCTTTCCCTATTACCTAATTTTTCGCAGGAAAATAATCGAATAATCCAAGCATTAGTTTAACGGTCTACTTCAAAAAAATTACCCAGATGAAATCAGCGATCACCAGCTACATGTATGCGAGGAAGTTCTAGAGGGCTCCCATTTGCATGCACACTGCATTTCCACGTTTCCAGATATAGTCTGGGTGGATGTTGACCCCGGGCACTGGTCTGAGAAGGACACACTGTGGTGAGTGCCTCAGTGGATATTTCATCAACTCGCCATAGTCCCTGTGATAATCCTGTACCACGCCACCCAAACTCTCCATCTCTACGCCCATAAAATTTATGATTGAAGTTGGAAGTGCATCAGTTTCTGTAGTCCCAGTCGGATTACTGTGGTCATGGAGAGGTTCAGGCATCAAGGAGAAACCAGAAACATTGTGATCTGCTGCACCCGATGTATCACAGCCTGGTTGGCCATGCTGTTCAGTCTGATGTTTCATATTATTTTCTGTTGTGTCAACGGAAGTACTGCTCTTCTGGAGAGGTTCCGGAGTGAACAAGAGACAGGAAATATTACTATCTGGTGCACCTTGAGTAGGACTGTTTTGTGTCCCATGCTGGATCTGCTGATTAATATTATTGATAGTCTCTTCTGCATCACCATGTGTTTGGTCCAGGAATTGATGTGCATTAGTAACCATGGTTCCAACGTTACCTGCAGCACGGTTAGCGGCCTTTAAGCGTTGCTTTACATGCAATGGTACTACACGTAGATCCGGCATACATACAAACATCAAATTTAAATTTAAATTACCAGTTATTTTTCAATTTGAAGAGTTATTGTTCATGAAGGTTTCTCCCAGTTATCAATTTGAAGAGGTTTTCTATCAATCTACAGCGAAAACTAAATAGGTCTATGGTGTATCAACAATGTCCTAAAATAGTAACTGAAATTCCTTTATTTAGAGTTCCTTTATTTAGAGGAAGAGTTCTTTAATGTGGTCATTCTCCTCATTTTTCCAAGCAGTGACCTTAAATGCCAATCAAAATCAAAATCAATAGTGTGAAGATATTGATCTTGTATTTTCTTGGTGTTTCTTCCATGCGGTACTTAATCAGTAACCAAGGCTAGAATCGTGTCTTCTATCATAAGCAATTTCCTCTTCAAGTATATGGACTTCCTGGATTTTAAAATTACTATATTCACATCCAATATTTGAATCTCCTGCATGTTCTAATGCTACTAAAAATTTCCTATGTCACCAATGTTCAGCAACAACAAGTCCTAATCCTAACCAATGGGAGAAACCCTGCAATGATCAGCCTAAAAGGGAAGAGGAACACTTGGGAAGAAAATTGAGAGCAATAAGGAAAGCCAACACCACAAGGGAGCAGGTGGAGAAAAAGCATCTAAAAAACATGAAAGATAGCTCCACCAGAGAGAGAGTTCACATCAAGGAGAAACATCCTTAAGAAAAAGTGACACCAACCTTCTTAAGAAAAAGTGACACCAACCTTCAAAGTTATACTAGACCTAAACTATTAAAACTTTATATCCAGCAACCAACAAAAGAAAAAGTGCAACTAGAAACTCATCGAGGCCTAACTTAACACTCTAAAAAACAATAGACAGAAATAGTCATGTGAAAGCAACAACCCTTGTGAGCCACATGTGCTTTATTATATGAAATAATCATATGTCAAAACAACTCTTCTAAGCCACATGTAGTATGCCTCAAGATTTGAGAAAAGCCCTATCCTCATAAAGTTAGGTGTCAGAGATATTGAGATCATGGGCACAATTTTTTTCAATCAGCACATCACTACTACATGTATTAAACCAATCTATGGAGGAACTATGCCATGAGGGCCTAGCCCGTGTAACAATGAAAAAATGGGACTGCATAAAGAAAACTCAGAATCGTGCAATGCGAACCCACGGTAACAACTTTCTCCAAACACATCTAGGTAACTGTCTCCAAATACATTAAAAAAAACTTTTGAAGCTGGACATGCTTGGTCAAGAAGAAGCCAATAAATCCCAAGTGATCCACAACGTACATGCCAACATAATAAACCAATAGTCCAAACCTCGAGAGTCCACCAATTTTTTTGACAGCCAAACCATGTCACAGCAATTAACAATTGCAATTAACTTTTTGAAATTCAAAAATAAGAAAACTATATTGATTTTTAACTATTTGCTTTTAAAAACTAAATCTCAATAAGCTGTATCACTCTTACCCTTTCAATTACAATGATATGGAATCATTCTGGCCTTATAATTTAATTGACAAGTATTTTGTTATTTTGAATTTAGTTCGGACTAAAATAGTTTGATTGATACATACCTTTGCTACAAGAGGCAGCGGCTGACATTAGCGCTGTAACTTCTAATCCCTGATCCTTCTGCTCATGACTTGCTACGAAAATGGGATCTTCTGACCCCTGATCCTTTTTCTCTGGACTAGCGACAGTGTCCAAGGCTTTAGCAGCTCTGATCTCCGGACCAATGAGAGGGTCTAAGGCTTCTGCAGACTTCCACGCTACATACTTAATGTTATCGGTTGTTTTTGAAGGGGAGCAGCCCTGCAGTACCTTTTGCATGACAAAAGCGTACTGCGGAAAGTTCATGCCAATAGTAGACGACTCCTTCCTCACGAGCAAGAGGGAGGTGTCAAACGCAATTGCAGCCATTTCGGCTGTCGGAAACGTTCCAAGATGGACGCGGGTTTTACTTCCATCAGTATTCCCTTTATTGCAAACTTCAGCAACCCACTTCCCATTACGGCTGTAGACACCTCTGTATTTCTTTAATCCTGGTTCCCTCGTTTTCGCTCTTTGATCTTTAACCCTAAGAGCAGCCTTTGTCTTCTGGTCTTGTTGTGGTGTTTGTGCAGTAACAGACTTCGCGGCACTATTAGCAACCATTTGTTCTTCAATGTTTTTGTGCTCAATAAAAGAAACCTCATTATTATCGGTGCACGACATTTCTGCAGCAGCAATGTTCGAACTATTATGCAACATTTCTCCACAAGCTATGTTCAATTCGCTGTGGTGTAAATACGAAGAACCTAGACTGCATAAACCCTCCCAACCAGAACAGATTCACCTAGATAACATAACTAGGTATCTACAGAGAAAGTTAAAGATCTAGACTCTAGCAGATTCTGTGAGCCTATCTCTGCTTCCTGCAAAACCAAATGGTTCATAAGAACTACTTGAAAAGAATGTATAGTCGGAGGTTGCTACATATCAAAAAAATTGCGAGACCAAATTAGGGCTGGTCGAAGCATTTTCGGGTCAAAGATCCGTATAAGATGGAGGGTTTTGATGAAGAGGAATTGAAGTACAGAAGGGTTTTGAGGAAGACGAATTGAAGTACCCGAGGGGGAGGGTTTTGAGGAAGAGGAATTGAAGTACCGAAGGGTTTTGAGGAAGAGGAATTGAAGTACCAATGTGGAAGGTCAAGGTCTGGATGTTCAATTTATGCATGGTTAGATTTTGGTGAACGAACTGTTATAGAGGAAGAGGAACACTGATCCCAGGTAAAATTTTCAATGTTAAAAGTTGAATCCACCACAAAATTGGCGGCAGAGCTGAAATGTTGGGCTTAGAAATGTTGGACTTAGAAGTGACCGTGTTGGTAAAATCTCTTTGTTTTTTTTTAAATGTCAAAACTCTTTTTTAACCTATCTTAATTTTTTCAAAACTCTTTTTTAGAGGATCTTAATTTTTTCAAAAACTCTTTTTATCCGATCTTAATTTTTTCTTTTTGTTTAAAATTAGTTTTGATTATTTTATTAATTAACCACATTAATAAATTAAGTACTTGGATTGTGAAGACTAACAAATCCCTATCATATTTTGTTTAAAACTATTAAAAAAAAAAATCTCAAAACATATAATAAATAAACTATAATTCGATGATTTTTGTCACTTTTTATTAAACTTACTTATATCAAGCTTACTTTTCTTCTTCAAGATTTGTTTACCTAGCCACACATCCATCCAATAACTATTGCATATCTCCACACAAAGTATGTTACCCACACCAATACACATTTCTTTTTTCAACCTTGTAACAAAGTATTCATACGGTTCCATATGTAATGTTGTACATAGTCCAAGTGTGGTACAGCGTATAATACCATCCTCACGGTATCACCTACATGATATAAACTTTATGCACATATTTTTCCACCATGTTGGTATTGTACCAACATCTATGCAATTAATTTTTTTTTATGTCATGTGTAAATCAATTTTATATGTCATGTGGTTACAATGCATATTTTCATATTAACCATACCTTCTTCTTCATGCTCTAAATCAAACTATACCTATTAATTCACCTCGTATGTTTTGCTTTTGCCCTTTCTACACCTCAACAACCTTTTGATTGGTGTAGTTATGCATGAAATATTTTACTACTCTCAATTCTACCCCACATTTTAGTTGTAAGTGTTTAGGATCTCGGGGTATTTACATGTTAACTCATCCTTAACATTAAATCACCTTTTAGCAAAAGATGAGATATCTACTTTATGAATTCTTGTTTGAATTACACAACATTTTCTTATGTTGTCAAGACACCTCATCAATGCAATCCAATAAGAGAACCTCTCAAAATTGCTTCCATTTTTTAATTTATATGATATCATTCTCCTTAATTGACCTAATGGTTCGTACCATTTGTGGTACTTCATCCACTACGATGGTTTTCACTTAAGTATACTTTTAGGTTCTATTATGCATATCCTTCGAAAGATGCATTAATAAAAGAATTAATTTGAGCCACAACTTGTACAATTATATAGTCTTGTACTATAACCTTTAACTTTTCTTGTCCAGCTTGACTTTTAACATAGTCATGCATACTTTTCCTATTTACTATTGACATATAATAGCCCAATCATGTATTCTTAACAACATATAACTTCAATAAGCAACTCAATCCCCTTCATGGAGGAAAACCAAATTTCTACCGTCTATGCATATTTGTAAGCATTGATTATAGCATAACGTTTTTTTCTACAAATCACAAACAACCAATACTCACTCACACAACTATGCTCAACATCTAAGCAACAAAACATATAGTCTATCACAACACAATAGCAATTCCATACTACAAAACCAATATAGTCATTAGATCAATCATGCTCTTTCCTTCTATAGAGCATACTCCCCTTTAATAGGCATTGGGGTAACCGATATCTTTATGATTGATAAGCAATGACTTTTATTTTCTTTCAACATGTAAGAGACTACGAATACCAGAATTCATGGGGAGGTTCTAACATGGAAGATTCATATGCCACATTACTATGCAACTATACTATACCATTTGATAATACAATATTCTTACAAGTCAATAATATTCCACACACATGTGATTACATGGAAAATTCATATAACTCATTAATATGCATGGATGTTAAGCATGTTCTTCTCCAACATGTTTATCTTAATGACTACTTCATGAGACTATGGTAATAGCATGTAAGTATCCATGACAAGCCATAGGTATAATATATAATAATTAAGTCGAGACACAACCATGGGTTTTCTCCATTACATAACCCTCCCTTTAGGTATTAGGTGAGATTTGTTTTTATTCACCGATCCTTATTTAAATCTCTTACCTAACATAGTTTT
This sequence comes from Pinus taeda, assembly GCA_000404065.3. Lineage (NCBI taxonomy): Eukaryota > Viridiplantae > Streptophyta > Pinopsida > Pinales > Pinaceae > Pinus > Pinus taeda. Next base: position 28,366 of record APFE030426078.1, read on the forward strand.
CTAGATGATTCATTAACCAATACACGCTATGGTTTGTGTTAGAGGATTTTAAGAAAAAAAAAATTAATTTCTCTTCATCACTCGTAATACCAATTTTGCCCAAATTTTCCTTAGTTGCCTACTATGCCACATACCACTAACTCTACTATTTGATACAATAGAGATGCATGCTCTTTATATTCTCATCATTGTTCATGAAAACCTTTTTTCATTGCATAACCCTTACCAAGGTTTACCATTTCTTCTTTTATCCAATTATCCTTTTATTTAATTAATTCCCTTTATAGCACTTGTAGGGGTATCAATTTGGTTGCATTATCATTGTGAGTTCATCTACGTTATCCACCTCTTAAAATAATTTATCTCATACCTGACTTTAATTCTCCGCAAGGATAAGAATATTTCAGGTGACTTCAATAAGATTATAATGGATTTGCATGTGGTCCTAACCATTATTGTGAACCTCAATAAACACAAAATGCACATAAGAAAAACCATATCCTTAAATAAAATTTAACAAGTAAGAGAATTTCCTAATGAAGAAATGAACATAGATTTTAAGGTTCGAGATTGTCCCACCTTTAATGCATGATATAATATTATATTCTGATCAATTCTGGAGGCAACTAGCACACTAGCTCCAAGGCTTCTTAAATATTAAGATTTCTTCACGTATTGTTAGAATTCAACGGTTATCACAAGCATGTAAGCACAATGACTCTTTACTTAAGCACAAACGCCCAACTTGGAGAATGTCATGCACCATGTTATGCACCACACAAATTTCTTCTAGGTCCCTTCTTTTAAGCAACATGCATGACTAACTAAACTAGTATCAATGTATAGCATAGATTACTCAAACCGTAGATTATACCATACTGATTTCCCATGTACCTTGGTCTTACGCATGAATTTTTTTCTAGTTAACCATAGGTATCATATGTTTCATAATGATGATTAAATTTAGATTTACTAGATGTCTCATACACCCATATATGTACATCTCACAACAAGGATATTGTAATCTATTCCATTTCGGTATAATGGTCCCATGCAGTTTTCATAATAAGTAAGATGGCTCCATAGCCCCAAGCCACATAAAGTACATACTATGAAGCTACTCCTTTAAGTAATGAGAGTCACGGGCATAACAATGAAACTGTTCATCATACATAATCTTTAATGCTACTTCCTCAATTTCATAACTATAACTAGAACTACATAAAAAAATTAAACCAATAAAATAATCATTTTTTTTAGGTAGAAAATTTCCTCAAAAATCATTATCCATATTTAACTCTTATACACAAGTCCAAATGAGCAGTTATTAACCCCATGCAAACTACTTTTTCCATGCAGAATTTCCAAGTTTTTTTCCAGAAGGGTTTTCATATCTATTTTACATGTATCTCAACAATTTATAATTTTGCAATATTCATTCATCGTGCCTTACACAAAATATTCCCCTACCCACAAGAAAACATTTTTAGAGACAAATTCTTAATTGTTGACCATACGTTGGTTAATATAATTTTCCGCTACCCACAAGCAAACATTTTTTAGAAACAAATTCTTCATTGTTGACCATACCTTGATTAGAGTTTCAACACTCCCTATGGTGTAGAATTAATAAAAGATGTCCTTCAATTCTTTTTAACATTTTCTCATTTTTATTTACAAAAATAGCAAAGATAACGAGGAAAATTGTTTTATCATGTATAAGAAAAACTTATTAAAATCAGTATAATCTCATGTTAAGTGTCATCCCTTTCTTTTGATATAAATGTGGGAAAATAACAACTATTTTTCTTTTATTTTTAACATCTATGTGTGTTGCATGTAGAATGTTTAATTTGGAAGTCTTGTTGCTCTTTCTTCCCATGACCGATCCTTTCATTCCTGCATTGTTGTATTCAGAAGAAACCGCAAACGCCATTTCAGAAGCAACTACTAAAAGGAATTAGTGGATTTCATCTAATTGAATGCCTAGATTTATAAATTAAATCAAACAGCCTAGACCATATGCTCAAATATTCAAGAACGGTGATGTAATGGAAATTTGAAGAGAGAAGGTGAAGACTGATGAAAGTATAGCATATAGAAAAATGATTATGTGCACTGGATTGGTTATGGATAGACCATAAAATAACATATTAATCTATATCAAATCAACCATTACAACAATCAAAGCAGTTTGGACTGGATAAAAAAACAACCGGATAAGAGATCTTAACATCATATCAATGCCATTAATTTAGTAATTTCTCCCTCATTGAGCCCATGAACAACCAATGACAGAAAAACAAATTCACTTATGAGCACTGGTATGGTCTAGCCATTTTAATAAAGAGTGGAGTCCATGAAATTTTCTTTGACAACAAAGCCTATGAGTAAACTCACTTTTGGCCTTCGTGATTTCGTTCTCCATGGTTCTAAGATCCCTTTACAAAACATGGAACACAATCATCCTATTTTCTACTCAGTGCATCATGTTTATTTCATGGAAACCATCGAGCACCCACCTATGATGATAATCATTGTCCCATGGAGGATAGGCATTCACACTTGTTCCAAAATGAAATAGCCATGTTACAACTTCATTATCCCTCCGAAACTATGGTGCAATAGGCAAAAAAAAATATTTAAAATGAAAGGGAGGTATTATCAAGGAAAAAATATGAGTAAACAACGGACTGTCAAAGGCAACAATGAGGTTTGGCCTTTTTGTCCTCATGAACTGGTGCAACCATTCGATTGACATCTAAAAGAATACAGTAATAGTGATTTTCGACATTTTCCAATGTATTATTGCTTTTAACTATAACTCAGGGATCTAGATCTACCCACACTGGCACTCATGGATCTAGATCTACCTGCACCTACTTTCATTCTATTTGAGAAGCTTTCTAATCATATTCGAGAAATAAAATTACTTTCGCTGAATTTCCCCAATGGCGTAGCAAGTTCCCCAACACATCCTTAATGTTTGAGAAATAACATATGAACCAAGCTCACTTGATTTTTTTTATCTATTTCTATGGTTGTAATTTCGAAAAAAAACATTTCAAAAAAAAAAAAATTATCTAAAGACCCGCAATGCCGTAATCCTTCCCACAATCATTGTGAGTGCAACCGGCGGAGCTGGCCTAATCCAATAGACTATGAGGATGCAATTTCCTGAATGCATTGCTACCTTTTACCGATGTTTATTGGATTTCCTATATCTAGTAACAAGGAAAACAAATGAGCTTTTTAAATTCCGTTATGCAATGTGGATAAACCGTATCGTTTTGGCTTTGGTTACCACCATCGTTTTGTTCACCAACTTCTCTATAAAAATATCTCACCTCCAACATGGTGGTTAAGAAATTCAACATGCAATGTTTAAAAGGTAAACCGAAATCACCCTCGTGATGTTCTCCATCTTCTAATTTGGGAAAAGATGTTGCTTAACAACTACCAGTAAGACATGGCTACAACTGATCAACCCGACGTTCATCTATCCTTATCACTACTTTTCTAATAATGCATTAGAAAAATCATATTAGCCTAAGATAACGACCATCGCATCAAGTGCCAAGTCACATGGGAGGAGTCCAATAATTTAATTTACCATCTTCTATAGCAAAATATGAGCCGTGATCTTGCAGAAACCCCTTTACACTCTCGATTTTCCCTCCTTTTTCTACATACTTTCCTCTCTTCTTCTGTTGAGGGGCCTCTCCACCCACTCGTTTCACCATCTTTCTTTTGTAGCATCCAACGCTGCATACATAATCAATATTATGTTGTTTAAGAGTGTATAGGTTTCACCGACTTCAGAGATATCATTGTGCGAAATTACAAATGCCACAAAGGTTAAAAAACAGATGCATGATTGATATCGGTGTGCTCTCTAAGAAAAGGAACATATTTGTTATATAACTCGGTAGTGAGGTGTCTACTGCTTGGTGTAAAACTTCTGCGAGCGGGTGATTGGCAGAAACTTAGTCTTCCCATTTTGTTCAATGTGAGCTCTAGGCCTTGTCATACTCACTCGTGAATTGATGCAATGCAACCCACTAACAAGTGGAAACTATTGAATTTTGGGTGAATCAATAGAGTTAGTACGTTCCTGAAGAGTTTAATCTTATATTGACTACAAAGAGTCAACAAAAAATTAATGGCCGTAGTTTTTTTCATTTTTACTATTCAAACTAGAGTTGTCATATAGCCCCATAGTGAAGAAAAATAATAAACTCACTCATAAAATAAATATTAGACATATAGAAAAACCAGACATGGTGGAAAAGGCATGAGATGCTTTCTTGTAGTATTTCATTCTCATGAATTTCATTATTAAAATAATGCTTATGATACATATAAATACATGAGGAAGGTGTCTCAAGATAGTGCATCTATCTTGAACAAACTTGGTTGAGAAAATATCTCAACAACACACTAATCTAGGAGCCTAAATAGTTGGAGAGAGTCTCTCAAACATCTAAGCCTAGCCATGAGGAACAAACTCAATCTAGAAGAGTAGGATTAAATCCTAAATTTCATGATTTTAATTAATTTAATTATTTGGACTTAGAAATGTTTTTAATGTGAGAGTGAGGCTAACATTGCCCCCCCCGACCCACCAATAATAAGTCCAAATTTAAGAACCACGAACCATCTTCCAAGTTCTTATACTAAAACTGTTGATCCTCAAAAAAGATTATCCTAAAAAACCACCAAACCTAGATGCTGACGAAGCTGCAATATGAAGAGACCATGAGTCAGTTTCATGTCTAATTCATCTCTGAATGTGATCCGGATTTAAACAGGAACATAGCATAATACAGAGATAACCATATACACAAAGATGCAGCGGAAATAATGTTTCATTTCATTAATGGAAAACACTGAAATATGGTTACAACCAGAAATAGAAATAAACCAGCTAAGGCAATGGTAGCTTGTCTCTGAGAAGAGATGTGGCAGCTACATGCCTCTGAACTGTAAAGGCTATATTGTGGTAGACAATCTGTCCTTTTACAAAATGTGACTTGTTACTTATAGTATTTTTCAGTTACAATACCACGGGTCAATTCCATGGGTGAATAAATACCATGGGTGGATTTTATAATACCACGGGCAGATGCCATTTACAATACTATGGGTAAATTCCATGGGTTGAGGAATAATATGGGTGGATGAGTACCATGGGTTGATGCCATTTTCCATTCGGATCATTCCTCCCTCCTTAAGAAGCAATGGTCCCCATTACGTAAAGTTCCCTCGTGTGAAGCCTTTGTTGAATATGAAGAGCCACTGAAGATAAGAGTTTTATGTAGTTAACCCAAAACCCTCATCAAAGAAGATCTGAGGATAGGGATACCCTATAATGCTTGTGACCAACTGTGATTCTTACAGAGTGCGGCCTAGCAAATGGACTTCGATGACAAGGATTTTACGCGGTTGACCCATAACCATGATGTTGGTTGTTGATGAAGTAGCAGGTGCCTACATAACCTAGGGTGGGAGGGAACGTCTCCAAATATCCCAAGATGAATGTTGCTATGTTGAAACTGATGAATGTGAAGCAGGTGCCTAATAAAGTTGGGTGGGAGGGCATGTTTCTAATGGGAACCCACTCCAAATGGTACTCCATAATTAAAATGGACATAACTCGGCCAATATAACTCAGAATATTTATTATAACCTATTTTTGGAAGAAGAAAGATCATTTTGCATCCTCCCATGAGTTGGAAATCCTTATCTGGGGACTCTGAAATCTCCGATTCGCGCTGCAATAGTTCTGTCGTCATAAAAATTCTAATAAAATAGTTGATTTTAAATCAGCGATATCTCCCACATCCGAACTCCGATTTGACCCTTTTTTTTGAAATTGGGTGATTTTTCAAGTGGAATCCAGATCTGGTATTTGTTTTTGTAAATTTTGTACCAAATATTTCATATATGATCTGCAAAGTCACCGCAAAAAAAACATTCTGCCAAAAAATGAAAAAAGAAAAATTCTTCCTGCTTGACCCAAGAAAGTGCTCTGTGGAGGTTGTAGCACATGCCTGAAGTCTGTTGAATATTGCTGCAAAATTTGAAACTGAAATATGCATGAAACCCTCATTCCCATGGAATCGTAACCTACTCTGATACCAATGATCCGGTTTTAAACAGGAACGCAACATAATATAGAAATAACCATATACACAAAGATGTAGTGGAAATAATGCTTCATTTCATTAATGGAAAATACTGAAATATGCTTACAACCAGAAATGGAAATAAACCATCTAGGGCAACGGTAGCTTATCTCTGAGAAGAGATGTGGCAGCTACATGCCTCTAAACTGCAAAGGCTACATTGTGGTGGACAATCTATCCTTTTACAAAATGTGACTTGTTACTTATAGTATTTTTCAGTTACAATACCACGGGTCAATTCCATGGGTGAATGAATACCATGGGTGGATTTAACAATACCACGGGCAGATGCCATTTACAATACTATGGGTAAATTCCATGGGTTGAGGAATAATATGGGTGGATGAGTACCATGGGTTGATGCCATTTTCCATTTGGATCCGAATGTAGCTTGACAACTCCATCACATGCCAAGCTGCAAAAGGATCCATCTCAACATTTCTTGAAATCAAAATCTCGTGTCCACCGACAAAATATGATGAACGCCCACTGAGTGATGATGTTGAGAAACAACTCACTGTTGTTTTTTTCTGTTTGAAAACTGGCATGTCACTGTTGACATTTTTGTTGATCGCCCACTGGCAAATTTTGTTGATGCTCACTCACTGACGAAAATGGTCATTGTCTACTTCATTGATGTTGTCGAGACATTCGATCTGACAACCATTGTCAATTTCATTCACATTTTCCCCCCTTTGTCAGCTGAAAGGAGAGACAAGTTTTTGCAAATTATGTCCGAACTCCCCCCCTTCAAGTATAGGAGTGTTTTTCTAGTGTACTCTCTCGTTCAACTACACGAGACTACCATCTTCATTTTTATTGTTGGTTTCATTAGGTCTTAGTGAATTTAATTGTAAAACTTATACAATCTTCTCACCATGGATGATTATTCCTAGGGATCAATCCATGAATAATCAATCTTCAATCTGCTTGATTGTTGTTGTTTGCTGCATTGTGCTCATGAATGATTTCACTTGCCATAATGGTGACAAGGATGGAGATCAAAACATTGATCTTCTAGATGACCGATTTTTTGACAATGAAGGCATTTTTGTTTGACTACAACTTCAGTTTGCATGCATTTATGTTTCTCTTCAACTTTCTCAGAATTAGCCGATGTGATTTGTGGAAGAAACCCTGAACTGACAAACTTAATGGGCCTTGAATAATCTAGGATATGAAATTCGGCGTCATCTCTGACATATCCTAAGCCTCATCGATTTTTGTTACTTTGAAGTTCTTCCCATGGCTTGATGATTAGTTTGGAAGAAAGTTGAACTCAATCAAGGACCACATCGACAGTGGAAGTTTGTTGGATCAATGACATGGAATCAACATCTTTATCTTCGTCTATATGGATGAAAGAGTTGGAAACATCACTCTTCTATTGTAACTCATCTCTTTGAAGATGTGACTTGAGTTGAAGGAACTCAATTGTTTCATGTTCTTGTTGTAGATTAATTGAAATATCAACAAGAGTTGCTTTGCTGATTTGTACAATGTCTTCAATAGTTGAGAGGATCAAATTGTTAAGAATCTTTAACAATTGAATGCTTTTCGCCATCTGAACTTGTTGAACTTACTCATGCATGCTTCTAATACTTGCTAGATTTGTAGAACTCACTTGATTGATGATTGATTAATTGTTGCACGCTCGCTTGAACTTGTTTTAACAATTTATTTTCTAAACTTACACTTGCTTGCTTTCACGCTCGCTTGATGTTGTTAGATTTTCACTTGCTTGAACTTACACTCTTGATTGATAAAAATAAGGGTGTTGAATACGATCGAAAATGCACCCAAGAGAAATGCTTACAATGATTTGAATGACTGAGTTAAAAAAAAATGGATTCACTTGGTTTAATTGATTACCTATCAATTCAACGTGTGGGTGTCGGTTTCAACGAAGAATGCACCCTTACAATTCAACTTAATTTGACTTGGATTACAATGAAAATTACAAATTATAATTTGAAAGTTACAGTTTTGTATTGAGCTTATTAAAAAATGGCCCAAGTGTAATTGCAAAAAAATTGTTGTAGAATCGCTACAAAAATTATTGATGTAGATGACAGTTGGATTGGGTTTTGATGTAGAAATGTCTTTGACAACTTGGTTATGTATTATTTCTCCTTTATTGCTTGTAGTTTGCTTGAAATATCATCTTATCATGTTGATGATGTGACACTTTGTGCTTGTGTACTTAAGCTTGATTAGAAGAGCTTGATTAAGTGTTTTTATACTTAAACTTTCTTATGTGCATCTAATTTTTTAAGAATAATACAAAGAGAGCTTTTGATAATTTGAACACAAGTCATGCACATGCATTCATTACACACAGTGTACCTAATATCCTTTTATTTTCAATTTTGGGTGGATCTACAACACAAGCACCACAAAAATTATGATTTGTTAATTACTAAAGTACATCATTCTTCAACGTCACAACTTTGTCGAAAATGTCACGCTTGCAAACTTTGGAAGCAAATTGTCTTCAAAAATAGCCTGTATTGACTCAATCACTTTCAAAGTAAAAAAATTACTTTGGAGTACAACAATTACTTTTCTCTAAAAAAAAAGAATTCACTTATCAATGGAAATAAAAAATCCACTTATGACTTGAAATATGACTCCCAAAAACACTTCAAAGAGATTGGCACTTATATCTCCACTAAAGAAAATACACATTTCAACTTTAATAAAATAATGTAATTTAAAAACAAATTAAATTAAAGAAAAAAACATCTTATTACCATTATTGTTGCCAATCATCAAGTGCGAGAGCTCGTATGGATTAAACATTTGATCAAGATCCTGCAATTGGATATCTTCGAAAATGTCGAGAGGCTTTGCAGACTCATTAGGTTTAGATTTTATGGAAATTGGCTCAATCTCAAAGTTTGATACAAAACCCTTCTAAAACCACTGAAGACATAAATTCAATGGGGTTGCTCTCGAGAATAACTTGTATAATGACTATTAGTAATTCACCATTTTCCATTCTTCAGTATGACAGCCACAATGGAGCAGCTTAACTTCGAGACATTGTAGGACCTTGGATATTATGAACTTGAATTCCATGGAGATTACACATCCCAGAAGCTCAACAAAATTGAAAATATGGCTAGAGCGACCGACTATACTGCGTCAAGACAAGGAAATAATAGAGAGCGTTCATAATGAGTGTTTCCTTCCCTACGAGTGCAGGCATGGTACTTTCAGAGGCTCCTTTGCAGCTGATAGAGCTAATTATTCGGTGGAACTCATTGACAACATTGGCAATGTGATTTGGAAGTTTGGTAACCCTAGAGCATTATGTGTCGGTTACATGAGCTTGGAAATCACTAACCTTGTTACGTAGGAATTTCTTGGGAGGGACTTCTTGCAATAGATCATCTACATGGATTTTCTCTCTTATTTAATGCTACGACTCTTGGCCAACAATGCTCCAACAACACAACACTGATTTTTGCCTTCTGATGTCATGTGTTTGGTCCACACTCACCGCACAATACCATCAATTCACCACAACAAAGTTTTGCAAAGGCTCAACAATGATTTCCATAGCGATCAAAAGTGATATTCATAAGATCAACATTGATCATTTATCCAGTGACTTCAACAACATCACCCATTTGCAAAATTTAATAAGCAGGTAATAATAAAACACTCAGAATTGAATTTGGCATGCATCAGACATCTTAAAAACTTTCTAAACTCGTAAAATTTACTAAAAAAACATCAGTGTTTGACTATCCAACTATAGAGATCCAAGAACTCACAACTCTTATGAGGAAAGACATTACTGCATTGAATTCTACATGTGTAGACCTGCAAATCCAAGAAGTTGAAGGTACATGAAAATAGATGACAGGTTTTTTCTGCCAGTGCCTCAAAAGATTCTACAAATTCATTTAGGTGCTTGACATGGCAGATGTTAGCTCCTGCAGTTTCTACATCATCATGCATTTTTTCATTCCACCACATCGTTGGGAAATTTTAATCCTGACCTCGAATCAACATCATCGACTTCCCCTTTTCCTCACTACACTTTATCTAAAAGTCTATTTTTCTACATTGTCTACCACTTTGTTAAAAAATATTGGTGTGGATGATACAGGGGTTGTGACAAGGGACAAATTTGTTCGTTATTTGATTGATGAGAAAATGGTAACTATGGACTTGGAAAACCAAATTTTCAAAGATCTAAGGTAGCCAGACAATAACTATCTCACTTAGGATGATTTCAACCCAATATTCAGAGAGTTTCTCGCTACACATCCACGATTGGAATTCCTACACAGTACAAAAGAATTTAAAGAGAGATATGCAGAGACTGTGATTTATAAAATCTTTTACTACACAAATCAGTTTGGAAATGACCATATTACACTAAGAGAACTGAAACATGGAAATCTCATACCATGATTTCTTGAGAGAATTTTGAATTTGATACATTCATTGTTCGATACTCAAAGGTCAAGGATGTCGCAGAGAAGTTCATCATTGTACAGTTTGGAGTGTTCCCCTTTTGCTAGGATAATGCTCAATTCCATGATCAATTCCAACACCAATGCTCAATTTCATTTCAGCCTTCACTGAGTCTTCTTGTCTCAATAGAGGTTTTGACAGACTTCTTTAGACCATCTCTCCATAGGTTTTGCTAACATAATATTTGCACATAGTAACTCTTAATAGGCTCTGATACCACATGAAGAAAACTAAAACAAATAATACACTCACTCATAAAATAAATATTAGACATATAGAAAAACTAGACATGGTAGAAGAGGCATGAGAGACATTCCTGTCGCCTCTCATTCTCATGAATTTCATTATTAAAGTAATGTTTATGATACACGTAAATACATGAGGAAGTTGTCTCAAGATAGTCCATCTATCTTGAAAATACTTGGTTGAGAAAATATCTCAACAACACACTAATCTAGGAGCTTAACTAGTTGGAGAGAATCCCTCAACCAACTAAGCGTAAATTGACTCCTAACCATGAGCAACAAACTCAGTATAGAAAGGTAGGATTAAATCCTAACTTTCATGATTTTAGTCAATTTAATTATTTGGACTTGGAATTGCTTTTAATGTGAGAGTGAGACAAACACATAGGTGGGTACAGTTTCTGTATCAACTCCTCATAAGCTAACCAATGGAGGTGACCATATGAATTATAATTATTCGATATTCAAACATGCATATTTCACTATTCAGTTTTTATCTTAGCATGTTGATTGTACATGCCAAAATTTAATCAATTAAGACCTCCATAGACCCCCAAATGTTTTAAATGAAATGATATCAGGTTATATATTTAACATATATATGTTATTGATCCTTCAATAACCATGTTAATATTTTGATTCATTCTCAAAAATTTCCTTTAAAACCCAAAAACCATATTCTAAGTTTAAACTTCAGCTTTATGGATTCTAGAGTTGTTTTTTTTTAATTAAAAACCCATCAATGAAAATGCTTCGTAGGTGGATTGGTCCATAGGCCTCAGTGTTTTAGCCTATGGTCTCATACCCTTTGTGACGAACCTCTTTAGCCTACCTAGGAAAAATAACCTTTAGACCACATAGATTTTTAAAAATTTGTCTTAGTTATAGTTAAGAGTTCAAAGCTGCCAGACATTTAGTTAACCAAGAACCATAACTAAAATGAAAGATCAAGGTGGAGTGCTATACCCTGGGTGTTAAATGACATACTCGACATCAATCCTTACAATATATTTAATGTCTTCATGTGACAATGAAAGAACCTTTTCTTATATCAACTTCTACTAGCATGGGCATGTAAAGCTACTTCTGTCTTGTCTATAATGCACATGGGGGAATGTATGCACTCTTTTCCCAACGAGTACCAAAGTGAGAAGATTTGATCCGATTGTGAGAGTTTAAAATTCAAATTAACCCTTTACATTTGGAAGGAAAAAACATACAACCATTAAAATCTTTGACAACCCCTTCACAAACATGTAATAAAATATTTCATTGGATCTATTATATCTAATATGCTTATGAATAAGATTATTGATATATCTCATGTAGGCCATAACCAATACTACATTATCATACACCATTACTCCATAATTGTTCGTTCACATTCACTAAGGTCTTAAACTATAAATAATATCCCATAAGTTAGAGAAACGTTATTTTCCTTGAGCACCTTTAATAAGGTCGAAGTTTAGATTCAAAGACTACTTCATTACTATCTGGAGTGAATTGAAAGTTACATGCATAAAAATATTTCCATAGACACCGAAAACATAACTTTTATCCTCTTGAGCGGAACGATTTAACCATCCCAACTTTAAAAAATAATAAATCCACCATCAACATATCTCAGCTACATGATTTAACTTCATAGTAAGTAATGATTAAAATAAAAGCCATATCATGCTAATGATTCTCATCAGAATAGACGAAAATACCATTAAATGTATTTACAAATAAGCATAAGTAATTCATGCAACATTCCCAAAGTGAAGAAACTTAAGAAAATTTCCACATAACCACATGCAACTATAATAGAGAGAGAGAGTAAGAATTATTGTACTAAACATTCCACGAATCTGAAACCAAGTAAAACCTCACTTTAATGGAGGAGCACCACCACCTAGCCATGAATCACCTCTGATTCCCCCTCAGCCGAACATGTTGCCAAGGATCAACTATCCTCAATTGATCAATGCACTAGGTATTTAATACCCTTTTTCAT
>APFE030426092.1:0-24925 GCA_000404065.3 Pinus taeda
GTGGTGGGTAGCCCCCCTCTACGGGGTCTAGTGCAGCGCCTCGGGAAATTCTTTTTTGGACCCTATATTAGCTTGGGCGAACCTACTTATGGTTTTTCGGTACGTGGTTTTGGACGCGATGGTTTTCGGTCCATGGTATTGGATTATTCGGCATGTATAAATACGTATTGTAATATTGAAAGGAATATAATGAAAAATCAAGCTGGTAGTCCCGATTTTTGGATCCAGGGGAAAATATCTGTGCATATGTGTTTTATGTGTTATGCTCTCGCATTGTTTATTTTCTTTGTTTTAGAATTCGTATGCAGGTAATTTCTGTACAGGGTTAAAACCTACAAACATAATATATGTTAGAAAAATGAGAGAGGTTTTATAAACGATGATGTTTTAAACAAAAACCTCTTTTTTTGTTTTGATAATTTATTTCCACCTGCTCATAAACCGCATTTGAAAACACTGGCTAAAACCTAGAAAATTCGGGAAAATATACTTGCAAAGATTCATCCGAATCTTCCAAACCATAACAACTGTCACAAATTTGAGAGAGGTTTTTGTGCATGAGGATGTTAGCAACAAAAAAGTCTTTCCAATTTTGAAAATTCATTCTCATCTGTTTGAAATTACTATGTTGTAGAGGGAAAAAAACACAGCTTTACTTGGCCATGAAACGAACATATGACTTGGAGGCAAGAGGTGAAATGGAGGTGGGGGATAATGTGGAGAGACATGGTTTGAGGAAAGATGATTAGGTGGAAGAATAGGAGTGTAGTATGAGGAGGGACATGGTTGGTGGACGTTAGTGTGAAGGAGATATGTGGCAGTAGCAGAGTGAAGGTGGAGTGGAAGTGGAAGGTAACGTAATCGGGAGCGTGCATTATGGTAGGAAAAGGTGAGGAGGTTGGCGGTTTTCGGAGGGGGGTCAAAGAGATAAGCAGTTGTGAAGGGGGGGGGGTCCAAAATGGCAAAATGATGACACATAGAGTGGGTTTGGTGGGGAGGAGAATAACTTTTCGGACGACCCCCCCGAAAATAAAGGTAGGATGGGGGGGCTGAAAAAGCCTGTTGACCATTGATCTGACAGAGTGACAATCAAGTGACTGGATGGTGCACGAAACTTAACCACAAGTGACAAAATCCTTTTTTCACTTTCGACCCTTATGACATGAGTGGAAAAGTTTGGTTATAATACATAATGCCTCTGAACTTTGGATAGAGACATAATGAACTCAGATATTAGGATTTCATGTAAAATCAACCACATTTGATCTTTTTTACCCCTTCTTGGAAATAATTTGGAGGATGAAATATTATTTACAACATTTCAAATTTAATAATCATCAACTATAATCAAGTGACCCTATAAAAATTATAGGAACCTAATAGTAGCTCTAGCTAGGGATGACACTCTCCTTGTGAGGTGCCCAGATAATTGTAGACTAGTAGCGTGATCCATTGGGCTAATCCCAAAACCTGCAACCTATTCTGCCATATAATCTCTGCTACTGAAAAACTCTCAAATTGAAATCGAAACCATTCTGCACAGTTAAATCTGAAATATACACTGAACTGAAAGCCATATTGCAATATGAAATTGAAATTGGAAAGAATGCTTTGAAAAAAAAATTGCTCAAGGCACTGAGCTTATTTGCACTCTACTACCTACTCGAATCTAATAAAAAACAAACATCCAATGCAACTATTCAATCATATGGACACTTAACTGAAGTTTTCATTCCACTTCTTTATGCGGAAAAATAAATTCAGAAAATGGCAACTCAATTTTTCCACTGGATCCAATAGCTGCATTAATGAATCTAGAATATTCTCCCTTCACCAATGCCCGCAATAAACTGACCAAATGATCATGGAAAACATGCAACATAAGATCTTCAGGATGATTTAAAATAGGAAAACAAACCTCATTCCAAACTGTTGTTTTGCTTATGTGTTGACACTGATTCTCTTCAAACAGAATGGGATAAAATTGTTTTTCCTTGTTATTATCCACTGAAGTCAAGTGTTTTGAATTCTCTTGAATCTGCTTAAATATGGCAATAATATAATATGCAACAGGAAAATCCTTATCATTCGCTTGGTCACACAAAATCTTACAAGGTAGTTGCAAACACTCATTAATTTCAAGTGAAAGAATATGACTTGCATCAATATTTTGCCTTTCTTCTTTAACTTCCAAGGAAGAAAATAATGATTGAGAACTTTTATTATCATCTTCAAGGGCTGTAACTTTAGACAAGATATAACATGAAAGAGAATTGGAGACAAGATCTTCCTGATGCAAATCTGATTGGTTTTTAATCACTGAAGAAAACACTGCTTGTTGAAACTGTTCGTGTGGATCAAGAGAATTACACTCTGCTGATTCTTCTTTCGGATCACAAGACCATTGTAAATCAATAAATGAATGTTCAACAATATGATCAATTACCTTTACTTGCTAATTAGCAAAAGGAATTTGTCTTCAATTTGATCTTCTGCAATTGAGACAACCACAGTTTTGATGTGTTCATTGGTATCTAAAATATCTTGCCGATTTTTACTGTTGTCCTCTTCTTGATTAGGTTTAGGCTGTTGAATTTATTCCTTAACCTCTGGTTGATCAATTTGTTGTGGTGCTGCAAGAATGATTTCCTGTGTGGAATCTTCATGAACATATAGACAACATGCATCATCTGTTTCTTCCTGAGGGGAAGACAAATCAAGCAAGAATTCTACTTTTTGTTCATAATAGTGAAAAGGATTTCCATCTATAGCCTTTAGTATTTCATTGTTTATGAATTCATCATCATCATAGTAATCTTCCAGATATTAAATAAAACTTTCAAAATGATCACAATAGTTTTGAATCAGCAACAAAGATGGATAATCCTCTCTATATTTCTCACAAAAAACAATATAAAAATGCTTTAACGAAGATATACTAGAAATAGGCATATTTTCATACCAAGATCTAGCCTTTTCCCCCAAAGTTGCCATAAAAATTTTCATAAGACAATCTTCATGAACTTTGACTTTAAGCTTACGGATGTGCATATGAAACCTCAATAAATGTACAACATCATCATCTCCTTTTTTATCTTTAAATAATGGAAAATGGGTTAACCAATCAATGATGGGCATGGGATTTGGAAAACCTGGAATTCCTGATCTGTCCATAGGAGCATACCTGCGTTGTATTCTTCAAACCATTTTGAAAACAATCAACAATGGAATGGAGTCACCATAAGTGCTTTACAATTATGGATTTCTTTGATAAGGGAGTCACCATGCAAACTTTGAGCTCCAGATTCTTGAAACATGGAGTCTTCAGGTGAATGATACAACCTTCTTGTGTCTGATCATTGTCCACCATCAATAATCAGATCTGGAACTTGATATGATTTTCTTAGGAACCTGAAATGTTCAGTTCCCCAGTATGGTCGCCACTATGTTGTTGTTGTGTAATTTTGAGTTTGAGGGAGTAAACACATAGGACAACATCAAAACCACTTTGGAAGCTAAGATATAGCCCTACCAGCTTCAGAGAGGGATATCTTTGTAAAATTTAGCTATGTTTGATGTGAATTTTAGGCTAGTTATTACTGTACTGGTTATTTTTTGATTAGACTGCTTGGTTGATTAAATTGTTATAATTACATTGGGCTATGGAGTCTAAATATTAACTGGATCTGCATCAAGTTTGAAGGAGTTTGACTAGGCAAGCTAGGTTTCACTAGTTGGATCTTTCAAAATTTTAAATGGATTATGAAACAAAAGAAATGAAAGATTCAGTAGAAACTAAAGAGAAATGAAGGATTCCTGATTTGAATTCAACAAAAAACATATAAATTACTAACAACCATAATAGAGTGTTCTGTATAACATATCCTATTCATCATGGTTTCTATTATGTAATTAAGCTTTTCAGAAATGACAGAGAAATAAAACAATGATTAAACACATGAACATAAGAAAAACGTCACCAATTTGTACACCACATGAATCCTGTGGAGAATGTACTTGTATTATTGATGCTTCCAACAACTAGAAAATAACAATTCGTAGAGGAAATTATATTCAAAAATCAAAATCTATTACTTCAAACTATGAAGTATTTATACAAATTCTAAACTAAAATATCTTGAAAAAATATCAAGATTTGTTTACAAATATCTCAAATTGTCTTACACAAATAGAACTAAAATTTAGGACATTAAAAAATAATGAATCTAATTGGAACTAACTTTGAGTATTTCTAGTGACAACGAAGAGCAATTCAAATTTGATAGCAACTCTTATTTGATGAGATGGCCTCCATGTCACTAACTGTCTTTGAGATTTTTCCTCCCGAAATTCTAAAAAATAAGGTCTTGTAATACCTTTTTATATCCAAAACCATAATAGATGTTAGAAAAATGAGAGAGGTTTTTTAAATGCTGATGTTGGAAACAAAGACCTCTTCCAGTTTTTGAAAATTAATTTCCACCTTCTCAAAAACCGCATTTGAAAACACTGGTTGAAAACAGGAAAATTCAAGAAAATATACCTGCAAATATTCATCCGAATCTTCCAAAACATAATAGATGTTACAAAAATGAGAGAGGTTTTTGTGAATTAGGATGTTAGCAACAAAAAGATCTTTTCAATTTTGAAATTTCATGCTCAGTTGTTTGAAAACCATGTTTTAAATTATTGTTCTGTATAGGGAAGAAAAGCATAGTTTTACTTAGCCATGGAACGAACATATGACGTGGAGGAGGGAGGTGAAATGGAGGTGGGGGATTATGTGAAGACACATGGTTGGAGGAAAGATTATTAGGTGGAATAATAGGAGTGTATGATGAGGAGGGACATGGCTTGTGGACGTTAGCACGAAGGAGATATGTGGCAGTAGGGGAGTGAAGGTGGAGCAGAAGTGGAAGGTAACGTAACCGGAAGTGTGGATTATGGTGGGAAAAGGTGAGGAGGTTGGCGGTTTTTAGAGGGGGTCAAAGCGGTAAGTAGGTTGTGAATGGGGGTCCAAAATGGGGAGGTGATGACACGTATAGTGGATTCGGTGGGGAGGAGAACAAATTTTTGGACCCCCCCCAACCAATATAGGTAGGAAGGCAGGGGGGTGAAAAACTCCGTTGACCATTGATTTGACATAGTGACAATCATGCAGCTAGATGGTGCAAGGGACTTAACCACAAGTGACAAACTCCTTTTTTTTGTTTTTGACACTTATGACATGAGCGAAGAACTTTGGTTATAATACATAATGTCTCCGAACTTTGGATAGATACGTAATGAAATCAAATATTAGGATTTCATGTAAAATTAACCACATTTGATCTTTTTGACCCTGTTGATGGTGTTGGACCCGCCAACCTGTAAGGGGATCTCTCGGATAAGAAGTCCAAATTAGGCCTCAGACTGTTTGGTGTAGGAGTCCCAGTAGTGGGTCGTATGGTAATGCATTGACCATGATTTCTCACAGAGGCAAGTAAGATGTCTATGTTGGTAGCAAGGGTGTGACAACTGCAGTAATTGAAGGAAGGGGTATGAATGGTTCTAACACATGAAGAGCGATGTGAGTGCACCCCTTGGAAACCTGTGATAGCACGAAGTTAAGAAGGGAACACACAAGGAAAGATGCACCACAACATGGAAGGAAAGTTATCTAGCAATCCAAAGTGATGGTTAAACCAACAACATGTTTCAAAAAGATTCATACATACTAATACAGAATAGTCCATACATGCATGCGTAAGCAAACATACTCATATATCATTTAGAGTAAACTAGATAACATAGAATACAATACCACATATACATGAAACATGTTGGCTTTGTTATATTAAGAAGTGTAAGTTCCATTCATACAATACATCCATTTCCAACCACTAGTTCCGATAGCAGAACGTTATAGCCACAATCACCTGCTCCTCCAAAGAGACATACTAGCTTTGCACAGTAGAGAATCCAAGGCTCATTACAATAGTATCCAAGCTCTCTCTAAGATAGTCCTATTGGAAGCTTGGCTGATCAAAAGCCTATACAATGAGTTATGAGGGACTACTGATAGCAAAGGGTGGGGTGGCCCTTGATATTCCCCTTTGTGATAGTTCATCTACCTCATGACTCTTCATCTACTCTATGACTGTTACATCCAACTATCGACACTTGAACTTCCACTTGACAAGACGTTACATTACATTACAATGCACATGTACCCATGTGAGACAAAATGGCTTGAGCAAGCCATGCAAGACATCACTGAGACTCGTTCCGTTGTGGTGAGACCAACTCGTTGACATGCTTGTGATGGTGAAGGTGGTGAGCTAATGCCAAGCTTGGTCATCTGTGATGGTGTGCATTTGCTCGATGGTGACATATTGTTGAAGTGAACTCTTGCCTCCATCACATCTCGGTGCATTGGTATGGATTCTCCATTCGACTCGTTTGCTAGCATGTGCATGGTCTTCTTGGGTGCAGTCAAACTGACAACACACTGATGCATAGTTTCTATGCTAATATTCCAGTGCGTGTTGGCAGTCATGCACATAAACTGTCAACTACATGTTTAGCTCTAGTCAGACTTGTTTCTTGTCTTTGCCTCGGTGAGTGTGCCAAATGGGTTAGATCTCATGCGTGCGCACAATGCCATGCATGCTGCTGAATTATTTTCATGCAATCAACAACACTGCTCACCATGTCTGCTCCATCCCAGCTGCTAGGATGGATCTATAACTTGTACAGGCGAAGTTTCATCCATGAGTGCATGTTGCACCCGCTACTATACCTGTTCCTGCTACAACTCATTCTCTCGTTTATGTAACTCCTGTTCTTCCTTGAGATGCTGCTTCAACACATGCAACTCCTTCTCTGTTCTCTTCTCTACTCTCACACGATCATCTTGTCATGTCGTCATCTCATAGCCTTAATCTCTAAAGTTGCTTTCATCATAGGTGGATCTGCTCGAGCTTGCAACTTTGTTCCACCTTTGCATTGTCAACAACCTTCCTCTTGTGTTCGTTGCACCTGGTGTGCTGCCTTCAACTACTATTCATGGTACTACTTTCCATGATGTTGCTGCCGTCATATCTTGATTTCCTTGTCTACGAACAAATTTATGTCTTCATGGGTAGGCAAGTTCATAGACACTTAATCGATTACATTCCTGAGTGTGCTTTGAATGGTGTCTTCGACTCTGCTCTCTTGGAAACCATTGTACCTGTGTTGCTGAGAGGCATATGAACACCTGCGATACCTGGAGACATGGCAACACTCATGGCAAGAAATATGTAAGTTGAAAACCAAAATGAACTTGAGAACTGACTTGCAACATACCTATGTGACTGATCATAAAGGCCACACAATTTTGCGCTGGGAGGTTGGGAGACTGAATGCTAAAAATGCACAAGGCACAACTTGGGTTGTCAGGAGGTTGATTGACTACTAGAACTATGCAATGCAAAGTCCAACCTGGCCTGCTGAGGACTGAAACTATGTAATGTGCAATTTTAGTTAGTGGTGACATACAACCAACAAACTGCATTGCACAGTTTCTAGGGCCAACAAGACACTGCCTCCAAGAATTGCGTAATTCAAGCCTTAAGGTCAGTGCCTGGCTAGACTTGTGCAATTTTTGGAGGGAAGATAGAGTCTTCGCTTCTAGAAATGTGCAGTGCTATCTTGGAAAGGCACGATCATGGCCAAGGTAGCCCATTCCGACAGACAGGTGACTGAAAACATGAGAAATGTGAATGCAAGATGAGATGAGTGCAAACAAGAGTGAATGATCATTCATGCAAATAGCAAGTGCATGATTCGAAAAAAGGGAAAACATGCATGTCTATGAAGTGAGTTTCCGCAACGACGACCATGCATGCAAAACAATGTCATGCATTCGACAACAGTGAGATGCAAATGAAAACTAAAACAGTTCTTCTACAACCTAACATTTATCAAAATGAAAACAAGTGCTCATTGAAATCAAGCAAACAATAATCACACAAAGCAAAACACAAAAGGCAAAAAAAATGCAACACAAGACATGAAAGGAGGGCTTACCCCAAAAAAGGTTGAGCTGAATGTGCTTACAAATCCTAGATACAATGTGGGATGTCAGAGCTGCAAGGTCAATGTGAGGGATGTGCTATGCAATGTTTGGTTCATGAGTTTTGATAAAATCAAATATGTGATGCGCATGCCACAAATCTAGGAAGAGTGACACTTGGTGGGTAGGTTTATGAAATGGTCCTTGCATGCAACCTCTAGCTGCTAAAAGAAGATCCCTGAATCAAGGGATTCCTTTGCATGTTGCCTTGTGAGAAGTAGCCGATGCATGCAAACCATTTTTTCTCGGTCCCAGAGGGAGATGGTCAAATCAATTGCACATGCAACAATCTACCCAGCTGGGAGGAAAAAATGCACACACAATTTATGGGCTGAGCAATCCTGCTAGGAGGAATTGCACAATTTTTCCAGTGAACAGTGACAAACAGATTTGCACAATTCTGGAGCCTAGCATGCTGCCAAACAAAATTGTGTAATTTTTGGATGGAAGGTTGGTTGCCTCCAGAATTTTTCAATTTATTGAGGGAGCTACTCAACATGCAGTTGGATCAAGTCCGGTGAAACAACCTGTGAGGGGGATGCAATAAGATTTGATGGACAGGCTTTTGTTCTGCAAGAAAATAACTAAAGCTTGTGTACTTGACAAGACAAGACATGCTGCTATGAAAGGTTGGTAGGGAGGCTCCAAAACCAAGCTAAGACAAACTTTTGGAGGGTGGTTATAGCTTCTACAACAATTGGTGACACACTTGTAGAACTCTAGCTCTTTGAATGGACCTTGTTTGTGAAAATCAAGTCTAACACCTCTGGAAGTATTGTTCAGTTCTGAGTTTATCTTGGTTTCCACTCTGCTTGATTGTAAGATGTAGTATCCTCCAAGCTCTTGGTCGATCAACACACATTCCATGCCATGCCAACACAATTTTTTTTATTGGAGTTGAGGAGTATATGATGCACAAGCAGTATAGTCATCAGAGTCTTACTTTCATCTCTGGTGTTGCTCCACTGCCAGCAGGCCTGAACAATACCCCCATGGAGTCAAGGAGGAACACAAGCATGGATCTGCTACCAGCGAGCTTGGTTAGTACCCTGACATAGTTACTTGCATCACCTTTCTGCACAAGAAGCCTTTCTCTTCTTTCACCTTATTCATTATTCATTTTTTTTTCAAACTTTTTTCACTCTTTCATTTTTTCTTTTTTCATCTTCGTAACTATGCATAACACCTATTCATTTCAGAGGCGGAAGAGATATCCCAACTTATTGAGATCATAAGAGGCTATTCCTTCAGATAAGTATAGTTTATGTATACCTCTGAAATGCTTGTTAAGGTTTTCCCCCTCACCTTACTCTACTTGACTGAGCTGACAAGGATTAACTCAAAAATAACTGACTAGAGTAGGTGATACTAGTTAGCATGCAAGCGTTGTTTTTTCACCGAGGTTCACTTCAAACGGTACATCCATTGATGTATCATGGACTGAAGACAATAATTTCTTACATAAGAGAGCGGACAATAGATAACCAAATGTTGATAGTTGTACAAGTCCTTTTGTACTTTACCTAGTACACACGGTTCATGCGAAACTAACCTACATACAATAACAAGAAAACAAACCAAAAAGCAAAGAAAGAAGCATAACAAAATGCAGAAGCAAAGAGAGTAAGCAGACAAGCAAGCAAGCA
This sequence comes from Pinus taeda, assembly GCA_000404065.3. Lineage (NCBI taxonomy): Eukaryota > Viridiplantae > Streptophyta > Pinopsida > Pinales > Pinaceae > Pinus > Pinus taeda. Next base: position 9,745 of record APFE030426092.1, read on the forward strand.
AACAAACAGACGAAGAAAGAAGCAAACATGCATGCAAGAAAACAACTCAAAAAACAAACACTACTCATACTCCTAAGCTAACAGTGCATGGGCCATCTCACGAGAAGTGATACTTCCAATGCAGCCATCAATGCATTGGTTGACCCATGTTGATGAAGGCATGTTTCATGAAAAACACAACTATGCAAACCAACAGATGTGAAAGATACAACAATGAGGACAGACACACTTCAGTCTTACAAGTGTCCATAGAACAAGAATGAGTGAAAGTGCATGACATGCACTCTATGGACTTGCCATGGTTATTTGCTACACTACGTGCAGATGTTGAGTGTATGCATTCCCTTGACTGTGACATGCAAGAAAACGTGAGAAAGGTAGACCACTTACGTTGTGCATGTGTTCTTGCTGTGTAAGATTCCTCCAACGCATGAGTAATGGGATCATGTATTTTGAGTGGATGAAGCGAAATTTGGGTGTTTGTTTGATCTTCAATGCAAAGAAGAGAGTTATGAGGAGCCTTGAGTGTTTCAACAATTTCTTGATCGGAAGTGAAACCAACCTCAGGACAACGAGGGCTTGACATAACCATCTTCTCTGGGTGAAGTGCCTCGATAGTCTGGGGGGTTTCGACTTTGTTGATAGATAGATCATCGTAGACCAATGTCTTAGACAAATTGACAACAATTGTATCAACATCATGATCATATGAAGAAGGAGAGAAATCATGACAACCAAGATCAAAAAATTTAGGATGTTTGTCGGCATCATCATGATTTGACGAATTGGGTAGAAGGGCAGATGAGAAGCAAAGATCTTCACCCTCTATGTTTTCAGAAATGATAGATGACTGATTGGACAGATTTTCTAAGGAAGATGTGTCCTCTCCACACTGTGATGATAGAATGACATTTGACGCGTCCGGTGAATGATCGGAAGTAGAAACATCTGGAAGTGGGTTTTCACAGGGGAAATCAATAGTGGCAGAATCACAAGGGATGTCAGGATAAAGCAGATGAGGCACAGCTGGAAGGGAGTCATCCTTCACCGCGGGTTCTTCTTTAGATTCCTACACACACTCATCATGAATGATGGCACAGGTTGGCTGCATAACACCAACTCCGTCGACAACTTGATCCTCGTTCACAATAGGTGAGGATTCCAGAATGGAAGAACACAAGACAATACAATCTGGAGGATCAACAAAACGTGGGGATGGAAGTTGATGGAATGAATCCACGTGACAGCTAATAGGCTTGCAAGCCAAATATACAAAGATCTCAAGAGTAGGTGGACTGGGAGGATGTGACAGTTCAACAGATGTGTGTGCATGATCTCCCACACCACTCCATGGTAGTGGAGCTGTTTGATGAGGTGAAGGCAGACAATCACTTGTGATAGCAACTGTTCCTGCTTGTGATTCCACAGCTCCATCACCGAAGTGTGCTAAGAGGGGTTTGGATATGTGAAGAAGATACTGAAATCTCCCATAAAGAAATTCCCAACCAATTTCATCTTCAGGAAATTCATATGCAAGATTAAAAAAGTGTGTGTAAAACTGATCAATGGATTCATCGAGTGCTTTTTGTAATTTCAAAATTTCTTGATCAAGTGCTTTATGGTTAAAGTGATTGAAAGCACAGTCTATCTCCGTGACTAGATGAGTAAGAGAATGAATATATTTTTCAGGCAACGTGTCACACTAGTGCATTGGGTTCCCTTGAAGCATGTAGATGAACAACGCGCAGGTCATGTATTCTTCAAAGATTCCATGTCTTTTGCATGAGCCTACAATGTCGACTGCATGCCTAACCAAGGCTACATGGTCTCCACCATCATATGTTTTATGTGACAAGTTATTTGAGATATTTTTTGAGATAATGAAGCCATTTCCATAAGACATGCACTCCAGAAGAGAAACTTTGTAGGTAGTCATGATATATATGTAGATATTAAAAACAGATGTGAGGGCTCAGCTTGTCATCTTTCCCTCCTTCTAGAGGAAAAATGTTGATGGTGCTGGACCTGCCAACATGTAAGGGGATCTCCCCAGTAAGAAGTCCCAATTAGACCTTAGACCATTTGGTGTAGGAGTCCCAGCAATGGGTTGTACATTAATGCCTTGACTGCGATTTTGCACAGAGGCAAGTAAGATGTCTCTGTTGGTAGCAAGCATCTTACAACTGCAGTAACTCAAGGAAGGTGTATGAATGGTTCTAACACATGGAGAGTGATGTGAGTGTGCCCCTTGGAAACCTGTGATAGCACGAAGTTAAGAAGGGTACACACGAGCAAAGATGCTCCACAACATGGAAGGCAAGTTAGTTAGCAATCCAAAGTGATGGTTAAACCAATAACATGTTTAAAAAAGATTCATACATACTAATACAAAATAGTCCATACATGCATGCATAAGCAAAAAAATACATATATCATTTAGAGTAAACTAGATAGCATAGAATACAATACAACATATACATGAAATGTGTTGGCTCTGTTATATTAAGAAGTGTAAGCTCCATTCATACAATACATCCATGTCCAACAACTAGTTCTGACAACAGAACATTACAAGCACAACTGCCTGCTCCCCCAAAGAGATATACTAGCTCTGCATAGTGGAGAAGCCAAGGCTCATTACAATACTATCCAAGCTCTCTCTAATATAGTGCTATCGGAAGCTTGGCTAACCAAAAGCCTATACAATGAGTTATGAGGTACTATTTATAGCAAAGGGTGGGGTGGCCCTTGACACTCCCCTTTGTGACAATTCATTTACCCTCATGATTCTTCATCTACTCTATGACTGTTACTTCCAACTATCGACACTTGAACTTACACTTGACAAGATGTTACATTACAATGCACATGTGCTCATGTGAGAATAATGGCTTGAGCAAGCCATGCAAGACATCATTGAAACTTGATCCATTATGGTGAGACCAGCTCTTTGACATGATTGTGATGGTGAAGGTGGTGAGCTAATGCCAATATTGGTCATCCATGATGGTGTGCATGCCCTCCATGGTGACATCTTGCTGAAGTGAACTCTTGCCTCCCTTGCATCTAGGTGCATTGGTATGCCTCCTCCATCCACCTCATTTGATAGCATGCGCATGATCTTCTTGGGTGTGGCCAAATCAACAACACACTAATGCATAGTGTCAATGCTGATCTTCCAGTGTGTGCTAGTGGTCATGCACATCAACTGTCAACTGCATGTTCAAATCCAGTCAGACTTGCTTCTTATCTTTGCCTCAGTGAGTGTTCTAAATGGGTTAGATCATATGCGTGCACAAAATGCCATGCATGTTGCTGAATTCCCTTGCATGTGATCAACAACAATTCTCACCATGTCTTCTCCGTGCTAGTTGATGGGATGGATCTATAACTTGTACAGGCACAGTTTCATCCGTGAGTGCATGTTGGACCCACTACTATACATGTTCCTACTGCAACTCATTCTCTCATCTATGCAACTCCTATTCTTTCTTAAGTTGCTGCTTCAGCACATGAAACTCCTTTGTTCTCTTCTTTGCTCTCGCGCGATCATCTTGTCCCGCTGTCACCTCATAGCCTCAATCTCCAAAGTTGCTTTCATCACAAGTGGATATGTTCGAGCTTGCAACTTTGTTCCATCTTTGTGTTATCAACAACCTTCCTCTTGTGTTCGTTTCATCCGGTGTGATGTCTTAAATTGTTGTTCATGGTGTTGCTTGCTGTGATGCTGTTACCGTCATATCTTGATGTCCTTGTCTATGAACAACTTGATGTCTGCATGGGTAGGCAAGTTCATAGACACTTGATCAATTGCATTTCAAAGTGTGCTCTGAACGGTCTCTTCAACTCTGCTCTCCTGGAAACCATTGTACCTGTGCTATTGAGAGGCAGATGAACACCTACGATACCTGGAGACATGGAAACACTCATGGAAAGCAAACTATCAGTCGAAAACCAAAATGAACTTGAGAACTGACTTGCAACATACTTGTGTGATTGATCATGAAGGTTGCACAATATTTGTTGGGAGGTCGGGAGATTGACTGCCAAAACTATAAAAGGCACAGTCCGGGCTATTAGGAGGCTATATGACTACTGGAACTGTGCAATGCATAGTCCAGCTTGGCCTGCTGAGGACTAAAACTGTGTAATGTGCAATTTCAGTCAGAAGTGACATGCAACCAACAAATTGAATTGCGCATTTTCTGTGGCCAATAGGACACTGCCTCCAAGAATTGCACAATGCAAGCTCAGAGGTTAGTGTATGGCTAGACTTGCACAATTTCTGGAGGGAAGGTAGAGTCTTCACTTCTGGAAATGCGTAGTGCTAGCTGGGGAAGGCACGGTCCGGGCCAAGGAAGACTTGTCCGACCAACAGGTGACTGAAAACATGAGAAGTGTGAATGCATGATGAGATGAGTGGAAAGAAGAGTGAATGATCATTCATGCAAACAACAAGTGTAGGATTTAGAACATAGGAAAACATGCATGTGTGTGAAGCGAGTCGCTACAATGACGACCATCCTCACAAAATAGTGTCATGCATGCGACAACAGTGAGATGTGAATGAAAACTGAAATGATGCTTCTACAAGCTAACATGCATCAAAATGACAACAAGCACTCACTGAAATCAAGCAGACAACAATCACACAAAGAGAAATACAAAAAGCTACAAGAATGCAACACAAGACATGAAAGGTGGGCTTACCCCAAAACAGTTGAGATGAATGTACCGACGACTCCTAGATGCAATGTGGGATGTCAAAGTTGTAACGTCGATATGAGGGATGAGCTCTATAATGTCTGGTTCATGAGTTTTGATAAAATCGATGATGTGACACACATGCCACAACTCTAGGAAGAGCCACACTTGGTGGGGAGGTTTATGAAATGATCCTTGCATGCAACCTCCAGTTGCTATAAGTAGATCCCTGAATCAAGGGATGTCTTTGCATGTTGCATTGGGTGAAGCATCCCATGGATGCAAATTAGTTTTTCTCAGTCCCGAAGGGAACCGGTCAACTCAACTACACATGCAACATTTTGCTTAGTTGGGAGTAAAAAATGTGCATTTCTGGGAGGGAGTTGGGTTGGTTTCCCAAAGATTTACGTAACTTTTGGGCAGAGCAGCTGACTGGTGCCTAGGATTGCACAATTTCTAAGCTAAGTAGTCCTGCTGGGAGGAATTACACAATTTTTGCAGTGAACAATGACAGAAATATTTGCTCAATTCTGGAGCCAAGTAGGTTGCCAGACAAAATTGAGAAATTTCTGGAGGGAAGGTTGGTTTTCCTCTAGAATTGCAAAATTTCATGAGGGAGCTACTCAGCTTGCAGCTGGACCAAGTCCAGTGAAATAGCCTATGAGGGGGATGCAACAAGCTTTGATGGACAGGCTGTCATTCTGCAATAAAATCACTAAAGCTTGTGTACTTAACAAGACAAGACATGTTGTTGTGAAAGGTTGGTAGGGAGGCTCCAAAACCAAGCTAAGGAAAAATTTTGGAGGGTGTTTGCAGCCGCTAGAACATACCCCTCCTTGGAAATAATTTGGATGATGAAATATTATTTACAACATTTCAAATATAATAATCATAAACTATAATTAAGTGACCCTATAAAAATTATAGGACCCTAACAGTGGCTCCAACTGGGGATGCCACTCAACTTGTGAGGTGCCAAGAACAACGTAGACTAGTAGCTTGATCCATTGGGCTGATCCCAAAACCTGCAACCTGTTCTGCCATAAACTATTTGCTACTGAAAAACTCTCAAAATAAAATCAAAACCATTATGCACACTGAAATATGAAATATACATTGAACTAAGAGCTATACTGCAATATGAAACTGAAACTAGAAATAATTCTTTGAAAAACAAAAATTCTCAAGGCGCTGAGCTTATTTGTACTCTGCTACTGACTCTAATCTGATAAAATGGCTACCATATCAAGTGATAAAAAACATCCAGTGAAACCATTCAAGCAAGTGGAAGATTAACTGAAGTTTGCATTCCACTTTGTTAGGCAAAAAAATAAATTCAGAAAATGGAAACTCAACTTTTCCACTGGATCCAATCGCTGCATTGATGAATATAAAAGATTCTCCCTTCACCAATGCCTGCAATAAACTGACCAAAGGATTAGCAAAATGAATTTGTTCTTCAATTTGATCTTATACAATTGAGACAACCACAGTTTTGATGTGTTCATCAATGGTATCTAAAGTATCCTACCACTTTTTACAGCTGTCCTCTTCTTGATCAGGTTTAGGTTATTGAATTTCTTCCTTAACCTCTGGCTGATCAGTTTGTTGTGGTGCTGCAAGAGTGATTTCCTATGGATAATCTTCATTAACATATACACAACATACATCATCTTTTTCTTCCCGAGGGGAAGACAAATCAAGCAAGACTTCTACTTTTTGTTCATAATGTTGAAAAGGATTTCCATCTAAAGCCTCTAGTATTTCATCATTTGTGAACTGATCATAATCATAGTAATCTTCCATATATTGAATAAAACTTTCAAAATGATCACAATAGTTTTGAATCAGCAACAAATATGGATAATCCTCTCTGTATTTTTCACAAAAAATAGTATGAAAATGATTTAACAAACATGTACTAGCAGCAGGCAGATTTTCAAACAAAGATCTAGCCTTTTCCTCCAAAGTTGCCATAAAATTTTTCATAAGACCAGATGTGCATATGAAACCTCAATAAATGTACAACAAAATCATCTCCTTTTTTATCTTTAAACAATTGAAGATAAGTTAACCATTCAATGTTGGGCATAGGATTTGGAACACTTGGAATTCTTGATCTGTCCACAAGAGCATATCTGCATTGTATTATTCAACTCATTTTGAAAACAATAAAAAAGGAATGGACATCATAAGTGCTTTACAATTCTAGATTTATTTGATAAAGGAGTCGCCATGCAAACTTTGAGCTCCAAATTCATGAAACATGGAGTCGCCAGGTGAATGATAAAACCTTATTATGTCTGGTCGTTGTCCACCATCAGTAATCACATCTAGAACTTGATATGATTTTCTTAGGAACCTGAAATGTTCAGTTCCCTAGTATGTTCACCACTATGTTGTCATTGTGTATTTTTGAGGTTGAGGGATTAAACACATAGGAAAACATCAAAACTGCTTTGGAAGCTGGGATCTAGCCCTACAAACTTCAAAGAGGGATCTCTCTGTAGAATTTAGCTATATTTGATGTGAATTTTAGGCTAGTTATTACTGTATTGATTATTTTTTATTGGATTTCTAGGTTGACTAAATTCTTATAATTCCATTGGGCTATGGAGTCTAAAGATTAACCAGATTTGCATCAAACTATAAAGAAGTTTCACAGGGCAAACTAAGTTTCACTAATTGGATCTTTTAGAATTTTAAATGGATTATGAAACAGAAGAAATTAAAGATTCAGAATAAACTAAGGAGCAATGAAGGATTCATTAATTTGAATTCAGAAGAAAACATATAAATTACTAACAACGAGAATAGGGTGTTCTATATAACATATCCTATTCATCACAATTTTTGTTATGTAATTAAGCTTTTCAGAAATGACAGAGAAAGGAAACAATGATTAAACACATGAACAAAAGAAAAACATCACCAATTAGTACACCACATGAATCTTGTGAAGAATGTCCTCGTATTATTGATGCTTCCAGCAACTAGAAAATAACAATTCGTAGAGGAAATTATATTCAACAATCAACATCTATTACTACAAACTATGAAGTATTTATACAAATTCTAAACTAAAATATCTTGAAAAAATATCAAGATTTGTTTACAAATATCTCAAACTATCTTACACAAATAGAACTAAAATATAGGACATTCAAAACTAATGAATCTACTTGGAACTATCTTTGTGTATTTCTGGTGACATAGAAGAGCAATTCGAATTTGATAGCAACTCTTATTTGATAAGGTGGCCTCCAAGTCACTAACTGTCTTTGAGTTTTTTCCTCCCAAAATTATGAAAAATAGGGTCTTGTAATACCTTTTTATATCTCAAACCATAATAGATACTAATAAACTAAGAGAGGTTTTTGTAAATGATGATGTTGGAAACACAAACCACTTTCAGTTTTTTAAAATTAAATTCCACCTGCTCATAAACCGCATTTGAAAACACTAACTGAAAATAGGAAAATTCAGGAAAATATACCTGCAAAGATTCATATGAATCTTCCAAACCATAACAACTGTTACAAAACTGAGAGATTTTTTTCTGCATGAGGATGTTAGAAACAAAAACTATTTTCTGATTGTGAAAATTTGTTCTCATTTGTTTATAAACAATGTTTGAAATGACTGTGATGTACAGACAAAAAACATATCTTTACTTGGCCATAAAACAGATATATGACGTGGATGCGGGAGGTTAAATGGAGGTGGGGGATAATGTGGAGACACATGGTTGGAGGAAATATTTTAGGTGGAAGAATAGGAGTGTAGAATGAGGAGGGACATGGTGGGTGGATGTTAGCGCAAAGGAGATATGTGGCATCTGGGGAGTGAAGGTGGAGTGGAAGTGGAAGGTAACATGACTGGGAGCGTGGATTATGGTGAGAAAAGGTGAGGAGGTTGGCAGTTTTTGTAGGGGGGTCAAAGTGTTAAGCGGGTTGTGAAGGGGGGGGGGGGGTCCGAAATGGCGAGGTGATGATATGTAGAGTGGGTCCTGTGGGGAGGAGAACAACTTTTCGGACCCCCCCGCCAATAAAGGTAGGATGGCAAGGGAGGCCGAAAAACCCTGTTGACCATTGATCTGACGGAGTGATGATAAGGCAGATGGATGGTGCACGAGACTTTACTACAAGAAAAAAATCCTTTTCTCATTTTCTACCCTTATGACATCAACATAAAACTTCAGTTATAATACATAATGCCTCCGAACTTTGGATAGAGACATAATGAACTCAAATATTAGGATTTCATGTAAAATTAACCACATTTGATATTTTTGACCCCTTCTTGGAAAAAATTTGGAGGATGAAAAATTATTTACAGTATTTCAGATATAATAATCATCAACTATAATCAAGTGACCCTATTAAAATTATAGGACCCTAATAAGAACAATGATTGAGAATGGTTTAAATGAATTTTTTTTTGAAGGGACAAGGAGACTAAATCAAATCTCGAATAGTCAAAGGCCCTCAAGAAACAAAATTGGTCTGGGTTACTCTAAGCCACAAGAATATTCTATGGCGAAGATAAACATCAACTCCACATGATTCGAAGAACCACAGAGCCATGGGAAGAAGTATCATGAAAGAATTAATGAAGACAAAAGAGCAGCATGACAAAGAGGAGATCGTCAATGAAGAATGAACCAACCAGTTAGATGAACAAGGTATTTTCCTGCACAAAATCATAATGCTTCCAAAAATAGGCATCCTATTTTTTTTATGGTCACTGTTATAAGTGACATATCTTTGGACATAAAGCTATTTATTGTAGAAGGATAAAAGTTGAAAGACATGAAAATCCTAGATATAATATGCATAAGATTTCTAAACCTCAAAACTCTTCTCTCAGAAATCGAAATGTCTTCTCTCCCTTGCTAGGTTAAGTAGAATTTCAAATGTAATCATTTTTGACACAAATCCAATGAATGTTGATGCATGTTTGAACACCTGTCTAAGTCCCAATATGTTAGACAATCAACTGTTTAGAAGGATAATGGGAGATGGAAATAAAAGACTAAAATGAGTATGCAATGTGGACTTGCCTTATCAACTCATAATAAAGAAAACAAATGGTATGTGGATAGTGGTTTTTCCAAACATATGACTAGGGACAGAAGAAAATTCCTATCGTTGAAATAAAATGATAGAGGAAACAATGTCACCTTTGGGAACAGTGCTCCAACAAGAATAAAAGGCAAAGGTGTAGTCAGTATTGATAAAAGAACATAAGCACGTAATGTGATGTATGTATAAGGTCTCAAGAACAATCTTCTTAGTGTTAACCATGTGTGATAATGGCTATGATGTGACCTTTTGATCTAAATACTATGAGATCCACAATGTAAAGAATGGAAAAATAATGGGAAAAGCAATCAGAAACCACACTAATGAATATGTGTATGATGATTCGAGGGTTAACTACTATTTAAGCAAAACAAGTGGAGCATGGTTATGGCATAAGAGGCTTGGGAATATGAATTTTGATAGTTTGATAAAAGTGAGCAAGATGGGACTAGTGAGTGGATTACCAAGACTACCAAGGCTCGATAACACAATTTGCAAGTCATGTTAGTTTGGCAAATAGACTAGAACTCATTTCAAGTCAAAAGAGTTATCCTCATCAAGACCTCTGAAGCTCATTCACACATGAATTTGTGGCCCAACTAGAGAAAAACCTCAAAAGGAGAGATGTATTTCATGTTGCTCATTGATGACTTCACTAGGCCCACTTAGATTTTCCTCTTGAAAGAAAAATTAGAGGCATTCAATCATTTCAAGAAGTTTAAATCTCAAGTAAAAGGTGAGAAAGACTTAAAGATAAAATTCTTGAGATCAGGAAGGGGGCGAGAGTACACCTCAAGAGAATTTGAGGAATTCTGTGAGGAGCATGGAATCAAGAAGCAACACTCAGTGACTAGAACTCCTTAGAAAAATGGATTAGTAGAGAGGAAGAACAAAACAATCCAGGAAATAGCCAGAGCAATGTTTGATGAAGAAGGAGTGTCTCACAACTTCTGGGGAGAAGCAGTCCAGGCAGTAGTGTATCTGTCAAACATAACTCAACTCAGGTATAATAGTGATAAAACTCCCTGTGAGTTATAGAAGGGAATACTTGCATCAGTTAAACACTTCAAGGTGTTTGGAAGCAAGTGCTTCATTAATGGGAACGAAAAGAATCCTAGAAAGTTTGATTCATGAGAATACGAAGGGATACTGCTCAGGTACTCTACTCGAAGAAAAGGATATAAGTGTTACAACAAGCGGACAAAGAATATTGAGGATTGCATCAACGTAATAACAGATGAAGTAGGTTCACAACTCGAGTCTTCTAAAATAAATACGAACTCAGATGATGAAGAAAGTTCAGATTTGAGGTCCGCTGATTTGGAGGAAATAGGTTTAGAAAATGAAGGTGAGGAAGCAAGTGTTGGGTGTAGGATTTGTGCATATTTTAGATACCTTTTCGCCCCTATCCTTAACCATTTCACCTTTGAACCTATGGACTTTACATCACAATTACCTTTTTCCTGGTTGTAAGAATTCATTTTTGTTATGACATATTATTTTGCCATTTTTGTTAGATATGAATGAGGTGATATCCTTTTTTATGGCTAACTGAGGAAATTATGAAAAAAAGGCTCTATGTTTCTATTTATTTAAGGGTATGCTTCCAATACCACAACCAAAGGATGAACAATAGATTATGAGTACTTGTTGTTACACCTTAAACACCGCTATTACACTTCAAATTGTTGTTACACCTTAAGCGTTGCTGTTATACCTCAATCATTGCTGTTACACTATGGGGAATTGACTACTTTGCAACAGTCTAAGGATTGTGGGTACTATTCCACAGGAAAACTGTCGTAAAGATTGTATTATCCATGGATAACTAGAGGATCAAGACAATTGTGATTTTGAAGAATGATGTAGCAACAATAAGCCTTGTATTTAGAACTTATTGTAAGATTTCTATTTTCTCTCGATATTGATCAACATTAGAATCGTGAGATTCTCATGACTGATCTATTTCTTATTTTGGACATGTCAATCTTATAAAGGGAACTTGGTTCCATTTAATAGAGGAAAAGTATCGTTATTTTTCTCCTGTAATTCATAATGATTTCTTATTACAAAGAGTAGTGTTGCTGATGCTTTCACAGCTATGGTGTTGAAGTTTTATTAATTCATAATTCATCCTTGCGCCTTGCTAGGGAGGAAGGGCCCTCCTCTTTAGCAGGGATTGTATTAGCATCAGTAGCGTAGTGGTATATCAATTATTGTTCCTTACTGTAAGTGTGAAATTATTCACGTCGCCATGTAATTTGTAGAATGGGTTTATTTTTGTTTCCAAATTTATGATATACTATCACATAAGATTGGGTTTAACATAATAGTTATTGGCGTGGTGTGTGGCACACCTTTCCTTTGGTAACATGAAGTGTGGTTTCATTTCTGTAGAATGTTTTTGATTTCTGAATGAGTGTTACTTTCTACAATTAAATTCAGTGACAATGTTTTGCCTTTTAATTTTACTATTGGCTGAAGTGTATCGGCACAGACAGTGCATACTCCTTTGAAATAAACATACCTACCCTAGGTTTACAATTAATGGTTGTGATTCAGTCATATTTAGAATGATTAAATCGGCTCAACATTTTGGCATCATTTCTGGGGAAAGGAGTCGACGATGCAATCAACCAAGTGTGTTTGTCAATAGAGTGTTTTTAGTGCACGGGTGCTGGGTGGTAAGACGAGAGGTAAGAAATTATGCATCACTTTATTATGCCTGGGCAGGCTCACCCCTATGGTCACTAGGACACTTAGGTTGTGTGAATTCCTTGATTCTTTAGATGTGCTCTTAGCTTTACAGGTGCTGGGCGGTAAGACGAGAGGTAAGAACCCGCACATCAATCTCATATACTTGAGTGGGCTCACCACTGTATAAGCTGAGAGACTTAGGATTTGAATAAATACGCATATGGTCCATGTGTAAAGTGTAGAAATAATATAAATCTCAATTTACAACCACTCTAATAAGTCACAGGAAAAACGGGTCATAAAAGAAATAAGAAGAGCATAGATTTGGGGAGGAAAACATTTATTCATGAGTTGATCTCAAAAGAAGAAAAAGAACAGTGAAATTCTTAGAGGGATGCAAGGAAAACTAGGCCACACAGAGCTATTACTCCCATAATAAGAATAGAAGCATTCGGTTTCTCTGTCTCCCGACCATATCATCCTAGAACTAGTATAACCACTTCCAAAACTAATTATCCAAATCAGGAGCAATAGTGGAAGGCTAGTGCTCAGGACGTTCAGACTAATGGTCAAAGGGAAGTCAGTGGGGAACACTAGGAGACTGGGGTAGGAAAGTATTCATTGAATTATTAACATCTCGATTCGGGAAATGCAGTAAAACAACTAGCCTCGAAGCAACCTGAGATATCAATTAGCAAATCTTCACCCACAAGTGATTCAGACTTAAACATGAACGTAACAAATTATAGAGATAAATGTAAACACAGAGATGCAACAGAAATAATACTTCACTTCATTAATGTAAAATACTGAAATATGCTTACAAACAGAAATGGAAATAAACCAGCTAGGGTGATGGTAGCTTATATTCGAGAAGAGATGTGGCAGATACATGCCTTTGAAATACCTTACAATGAGGCTCAAGCGCCTTTTTATTATTGAACAATAAGAGAAAACCCTAAACAACCAAAACCCTAACCGGAGGAGATATAACACCAAAAGTTTATGGGCCTCGTTGGGGTGAGTTGGATAGTCAACTTCCTGGGGTTGCGACTTGGTCATATTATCTCCATTTGACGTGCATGATAACCCATTGGAAAGATCTATACGAGGACTAAGACAGAAAAGATGATTTTAGACAAAAAATTGCCAGCAATAGATTTCCAAAAAAACATCGTTTAGGGCCTCAAAACGGCTTCAGAAGTTTAGGACTTGAAAAATTGCTAAAAATAGTAAATTGTGCTACAATTAAGGAAACTAAAAAAATGAAAGAAGCAATGGTGGGGGTCCAAGTGGTGGCCACCAATATCCACCTGGATCATTCCTCCCCCCTTAGGAAGTAATGGTCCCCATTGTGTTGAGTTCCTCCATGAGATGAGGAAACTTCTGTTGAACTTGGTCCCTGGTGAGCCACTTGCCTTGGAGAAGGAGTTGGCCTGATTTGACAACTCGACACAGTTGGATATTCTACTGGAAAGTGTGCTTAATCTGTGTGTCCATGATCTGATTAGTTTCAGCTTGTTCCAGGCAATCTGGATTTAACTCTATGGGTGTGAGTTGTTCTGCAATGTTGGATGTGTCTAGTAATGGTTGAAAGTATGGCCAAAGGTGGTCCACATTGAACACTGGGTGTAGGCCAAGGAATGGGGGAATGCTGAGTTAAAATGCATTGTCTCCCACAACCTTGGTAATGGTGTAAGGACCATATTGGAGTGGTCTAAGTTTACGATAGGCTGTGGTAAGGCTTTCCTTTTGCAAATGCAACCAGACTTTGTCGCCCACCTAAAACTTGTGTGGCACCCAAGGTTGATCATGTCGCTTCTTATACTTGGACTTTGATTTCTCCAGAACTTCATGGGCCTGCTGGAGAATATGTTGGATGTGCTCAATGAAGTTATCCTCCTTATCTGTTTCAGATGGGACATGAGCCAAATCTGCATGAATAACTGCAAATGGCATGGCCACATCAATGGGACATAGTGGCTAGAATCCCAAGCCCACTTGAAAAGGAATGTGGCCAGTCAAGCTGTGTGTTGGATACCTATACCAATAGGTTTCATATTTCATGATGGGAAAATTTAAATGCCAAATATGCCTTGCTTTGCTGATTCAAAGATCCCATATTTCCAAGGAAAGGCAAGGTGTGTACATGCCTTCATGTCTATTAAATTTTGATGGATGGTCCAAAAGTCTAATCTGGATCATGCCATGTTTCAATTTTTTCTGTTGTAGAATAGAGAAAGAAATCTGTCCAAACTGTTTAATCTTGGCAGATCAGTAGTCAGGCAGAGAAACTAAGGTTCTCAACTGCTTAATCTGGGGCCTTGGAAGAAATAATGGTAGTGCTAGATAGGAAATCAAAGGAAAAAGCCAATGGAAAAGAAAAGGCACATAAAGGGTCCGCAAGTCCAAGTGCACCCTCCAAGAAGAAACAAAAAATGCTAGGCTAAATAGTTGGGTAGGTAGATGGGGTTGCAGAAGTGGTGTTCCTTCCAAGCTGAATTTTTCTAAATCAAATACAAGGAAAAGAACATAAGGGAGCATGTCTAACTTCCCTTTTCCCTTTATTTATCACTCATTACTAACATCCCTTCACCAGTTGTGATTAGGAAAGAATTCAAGGTTTTATGTTGGTCCTTATGCCTTTAGAAGCCACATTTCTTGTGTAAAGTTCTTTTCATTTTGATCTACTCTTT
>APFE030426093.1:7696-33962 GCA_000404065.3 Pinus taeda
CGGATTTTTGTCGTTTCAAATTCGATATTGGAAATAAAGTGACGTGTCTTTGATCGCTTTTAACTTTTCAGGTCAAAGGCACTAACTATGAAAATATCCTTGGTCGCAAGATCAAGCGGTTCTCCTAGGTATTATTTTATACTTTTTCGGGCTTAGGAGACACAAAATTACGAAAAAGTCCAATCTGGAGTCTTCTAAGTTTTTCAGACTCTCTAAATATGAAAAACACCGAGTTTCTCCTATACTGGACTCGTTAAAATTTCACAGTAAAGGACCTGTTCTATTACAAACAGGAACGGACCACTCCTTCTTAGGTTCGAATCAAAACTAAGTTGGACTCATCCGAAGGATGAGCTTATAATCAAGCATATGTTATCCTCCTCAAGCCTGTAAAAAATAAAGAGGTACTTGCCAGAAATGGTGGGGGAAAAATGAGACGAATGAGCCTATTTGATATCCTTTTGTCTCAGAAAAACCTTACTACCACTCTTGAACACGACACTTATTCATTCACCTGGGTTGGGAAATCCTTTACCTCACAGTTGACCAAAATCACTTGACATCTTTAGCCGGGTTATGGGAGTCGACTTTGAGTCATTTATCACCAAACCATCTGTTGTGTTGTTATGTGTTCAAGAGGTCTGAAACAAAACATTCAACCGCAAAATACCTATCATCCATTGTATCATCCTTGAGTCAGTCCTTACAACAACATTTCTTCAACTTGAACTATGATTTCGTGTTGTGGGCTTGCCTGCGACGGGTACCTTTCTATCGACATCAACACATTATCTAGAGAGTTGACTTAGAAATCATCAGTACCTTGAAGTCTGCATGCATCAATGGCAGGTTTCTCACCTTCGACGTCAGTTTACATCATTGGCTTTCGATCGAAGGACTCCGTGAAATGTTCGACATCGACCCATTCATTCACATCTCATGGATTGTACTGGGTACTTTGAGAACCATTGACATCACTGGTGGTCTCTCTCACACTTGTTAACAGTTTACATCATCGACTGGTAATCAAGTGGTTTCTACCATGTTCGACATCGACTCATTTATTCGCATGGCTAGAATCGTACCGTTTTGGGAAGTAGAAATGAAGACCCTGGATCTAGTTTCCACCATCTAGGCTGCGAGGCGTTTTGTACTCATTATATAG
Organism: Pinus taeda; assembly: GCA_000404065.3. Lineage (NCBI taxonomy): Eukaryota > Viridiplantae > Streptophyta > Pinopsida > Pinales > Pinaceae > Pinus > Pinus taeda. The sequence goes on from APFE030426093.1 coordinate 8,862, forward strand.
TAGACCAATTATAAACAGATGGTTGCGCCCATACTGTGTCTACATGAGTCTATGATTATGATGTACTATGAAATCATTCCTGTATCAGAGTAGTAGTTAGTCTGTTAGTTAAAGTTTTTGATCTGAGTATGGGAATGCCTACCTCAGCGATGATAAAATCTTATACATGTATTTTGTGTTGAAAATTGCAGGTTCAGACTGGGCTCTCCACGAGATAATCCTTGAAATGATAAAGTACTTCACCCTTCCTAGATGATATAAAACCCTAATCTATTACAGGCTTCGCACTTTAGGGGGCAATCTATTACACTAAAATTTGTCACCATGACTATTTACAGTTAGTATGGCTCCATCAATAGTCATATTATCCTCCTTGGCAAGCCTCATACCTCTGCTCTCCATGTCAAACTTCAAGAAAGAGAGAAAGTCTTTAAAAAACATGTTTAGCTCTGGGTATGCAGTTTTTCTCTACCTTACCTGCGTGTATGCATCCCAAGTTCACAATACCTGCGTACCTGTACGCTCTGTATGTAAAGGGGTGGGTGCGTACTCCTGTAAAGGTCAAAAGGTGCGAGTTTCATCTTAAAAAAGTTACTTGTGGTCATTTGTAGAGCATTCTAGAAGATTGTTTGACGTGTATTGAGCGCCTCCAGATGGTTCATGTATCCCTATGAAAGAGGAACTTATCCCATCAAGAGAGGAGCTACCCCATCCAAAAGAGGGCTTATCCCATTGATGTTGGACCTGATTAACTTCCTCTAGAACGCTATAAATACAGGCATTGGGCCAGAGGAGGGGAGGTTGAAAGCTGAACATTCCAAAGGGTAGATGCTGCTGGAATTAGGACTTCCTTGTAGAAGCTTGTGAGGAGAGATTCCCATCCTTTCTTGTTTCATTTGGAAGTGGGTGAGCTTATCAAAGTAAAGGAAAACTCTTGCTGGACCCTGGGAGGAACTTGCACAACACCAAGGCTCAGGTTGTAATGGTTTCTTTTGTTTCCTATTAATACAAATAAGTCCATTCTTCTCAACAATTTGTTATTAATGAGTTGTTTCATATACTCCTTGGTTTGTATGTTGAATATGTTTTATTTTATGAGATATTCAGGTGCTATTTAATGGTTTGATTGTTAGTGAATGCAGGTTTAGAAGTGAAGGAGGAGCTCATCTGGATCGACGAGGCTGGACTACTACAACAGCGTTGGACTACAGGTAGGATCTAAAAACTTGATTTCTTGTATGATAAATGCATGTTTAGAGAAGGATTGCTCTTAATTGTCTTGTTTTTCACTAGAAAGTCTTAGGCTTCTAGGGAGGTTGGTTTTGTCCGCAAGATTATCTCTTTCCACATGACACTCCAGGACTAATAACTCAACCCAAGCTATTCTAGGACTTCCAGAGTGTTTGTTCCAACCCACAACCATAAGGAATTATGACCACCAAGTAGAAAAAAACCAAATGGAAAAACCCACAACGCCATGGATATCCAGGAAATGGAAAGGAACGGTTAAAACCACTGTCAATCTAGGCAATCCTCCATTCCAATAACAACACATAACCAGAAAAACACATTCATATACCATGCATCCATAAATCAGAAAGGAAATCACACATGCAACATATAACCTGCAAATCAATCTAGTTGTAATTGTTGATCCACTCATTCCCTTGCACTTTCTCGCTTTCCTTTGCCTTCTTTATCCAATCCAAGTAAGCCAAAGTGCTCTAAGAATGCTTCAAGATTTATCTAAGTGTGCAAGAGTGTGAGAGAATAGAAGAGAGCTCCAAGCTAAAACTGACAAAAATCCAACCAACAAAAGCTGTGAATTGATCCTCATAAGCCTTTTTATCATCGGGGCCTCTATTTTCTACATTTTCCTCTATTTTTCCTTCAATTTCACTCTCATGCAAATCTGTGACCCTTCGTCTCCCTTTTCTCCTATTTTCCTTTATTTTCACAAATAAGATGCCAATTAATGCCTCTTTGCCTTTTCCAATTTCCTTAGATATAAATAAACCGAAAGTGACACCCACTAGGATGGTTTTCCCACCATTCAGCTTGGAATACATGTCCCATGCCTTTGGTCTTATATTTTTTACATGGAAAATCAACTAGGGGCTATTACAAAGGGGGTTTATTTGTCTACAGAATCATCCAAGGTAATATGAAGCATCCAACTGGAGTGGATTGACCAATATAATCATCCGCCACTTGTTTGCATGGAATGGTTTGATTGTAACTTTCACTAAAGGTCAAAACCTTAGCTGATGGCTATAATATAGTTTGAATAACAAGGGAAAAAAATAACATCATCTTTACCAAAATTTAGATGCCCGAATTTTCCCACAAGAGGCAGGACCATACTAAACATCAATGTGCTATAGGATTTCCTATACGAGGCAATTTTCTACTAGATTTATTGTAGATGATGGGCACTATAGAATTACCTATAGGTAGCAGTATGCTACCATATTTCCTATAGATGACATGCATTATTGGATTTTATCTATGTGATAGTTCCATACTATATTTCATGTAGATGATGGTAATATTAGATTTCCTACAGGGGTCAACACACTACCACATTTCTTGTAGATGACTGGTGCTACCAAAAAATAATCTTCCTCCTTAAATAAGGTACTACTGCCGCTAAATATGATCCAAGTCATATAAGAAATGAAATGAAATGCAAAAAAAACAATGGAACACACACAAATAAATATAAAAGAGAGCACATTAATATAGTGAAAAAAGCCTTCTATTGATCAATAAAATTACAAAATGCTATTAAACACAAACTAGCTAGAATGGCACTAGCTATCACTAAAGGAAGAGAGATGTAAACTACACACATTTGCAAAAGTTATTACAAGAGGAAAAAATAATGAAATTTTAACATAAAGAAAGAACCCCATAACCCCAGAGGCCCAAAACCATGAACCTAGAATATGAAATTCCAAAAGGTTTGCAGGCCCTAAAGTGGTCTTGAGGGTGCAAGTTTTGCATACAATGTCCATTTGGGGTACATAATATCCGTTGGAAAGAATTATATAAGGATCACAAATTTTGGATGGGGCCATAGGACCCCTTGGTGCCTCAAATCACCCCTCAGGAAGTAATGGTATCCATTACATCAAGTTCCCTCATCAAATGGGGAAACTTTTGCTGAATTTCACTCTCGGTGAACCACTTTCCTTGGTGAAGCTGCCATACCTTGAGAACCCAATAGAGTTGTATGCTATACTAGCTAGTATCCTTCATCTTGTTGTCTGTGATGAAATTTTTTGTATCTTTTTCAATATAGTCAGCATTGAGTTATGTGGGGGAAAATTGGTCGACTGCTTCTGAGTTGTCTGTTGTCGCTCACTACTTTGCAAATGATCACTTGTTTAGGATGAATAAGAACATTGAAGTTTAATCCATTTCGTGAGCCGTAATAGTTACCAAATCTTGATTACACCCTCTCCATTGCATAGCTCTCGGAAAGAGATTTCCAATGGTATATAGAAGTCCAAAAAAGGACTTCTGGATTAGAAGTTAGAGCCTATTAAAGATTACCTTTAGAAGACCCAAAAAACAAAGAGAAAAACACTAAGGGATGAAGACAAATCACAATCGGAGGTCTAAGACAAATTAGAATTGTAGATTGGGCTTTTTGGCAGGAAAGGGATACTGGCGGGGTGCAAAAAAAGCAATCTGTTGATAGCCAACATCACATATCGGCAGTTGGCGGGTTCAAGTAGAGCACTTATCGGCATATCGGTAATTGAGGGCCCCAGGCATAAAACATTCTACAATATTAGCAATTGACATATCGGTGGAGCAAAGGGCTACCACTCTAGAAAACTTGCGGGGGGGCGATTGTGTGATGTAGTCTTACATCGTCGAGGGAGGCCATGAATCATTTACAAAGGAAATGTGGAACAAAACCAAGACTGGGCCACCACCTTCTCTCTCCTCCACGTGGCATTGATGCATCGACATATCAGTGAAGTACGTGAAATTGGTGATCGACGGGGTTTTCGTTCCAAATTCGTGTGGGGGCTAATTCTGTGATACAATGTAAAATATATGGGAAAGGCCAAACACTAAATACAAAGGAATTATCTGGAAAAACAAAGGCTAGGCCACCCCCTTTTCTCTTCTCCACGTGGCAGAATATGGTAAATCTCGTAGTCCTACAGTCCCGCACACTTCAAAACCTTGCATTATCGCTGATTTGTGATATAGTGTTACATCGATGAGGGAGGCCAAAAACCATTTACAAAGGAATTTCATTGAAAAACTAGGGCCAACCAGACCCTTTCCCTCTCCCCCGCATGGCAATATGGTGAGTGGCATGGAAGTATGGAGGGTGACGTGGCCGTACGGGGGACACATGTCATTTAGTTTCAACATTTTTAGGGGTCTTATGGGGCTGTTTCTGGGTGACACGTGTCACCACTCACAGGGTGACATGTGGTAGTGTTGACGTCACCCCGTAGATTGGCGATCGCAGGTGTCTTGGGGAAAAGATAAAGATAAGGTGCATTCAACGTTGGGATGTGGGATTTCGAATAACAAAGGAAAAGGCCCCACACATAACACTAGAAAGCCTTAGCACCCGAAGGGCTAAGCCCCTGGTTCCATCCCTCGCTCATATGAGGAAAATTACAAAAGGGGCTATAATAAAGGGGGATAAGGGGGGAATAAAAAAGTGCTCGTTTCGCCTATTTCAGAGATAAAAATCCCGCACCAAGAGTATTCTCTATTACACTGTAATACACAACCCCAAGCTAGATCAAGGTGCCGATTGTGTTCAACATGACTTTAAAGGCAGAAATCATAGGGTTGATGCCGAAAGAAGCTGTAACTGTTAGGTCCCTATACTACTAGTGTAACCCTTATTGTTATTAGTGCAATCCCATTATTGTATTATTGTGCCTATATAGTACCCATGTTGTTATTATTATGCCCCATAGAAGACCACTATTGTTATTGTTGTGCCCCTACAATATTATTGTTATTGTATTGGGACCCCTTAGACTCCTATATATATAGAAATGACGTCTTGTTATTTGTATCATCGAAGAATTTTTATTTTGTGTAATGAAAAGGAGGTTTCCCTCTCGAAGAGGTTGATTTTTAGGTCATTGATATATCATTTCTATCTTTTTGTGAGTTAGTTCATAACATTTGGTATCAGAGCTTTGGGTTCTAGGGTTTCACTGCTCCAAATAGGTCATCGTGGAATTTTTGATAGAAATTTTTCTCTACAAAGTTTCAAAAGCTAAAAAAAACCAATTTACGTTGAATTCATTCTGAACCTTGGGTCCAAATTTCAGATCTTGTGTCGCTATATTTTTCAGAGATATTATCTAAGGAAGTTAGGGTTTTTGCAAGCTCCACAATTCCATCACAAACAAGGAATCTCCAAATTTTCGATATAAGTTTCTTTCTACGAAGGTTCAAACTCTAAAATTAAAACCCATTTGAGTTGAAATCTTGATGAAGATTGGGCCTGAATTTTAGATCTTGTTTCGTTATATTTTTGGAGATATGGTACAAGACATTTAGGGTTTTTGTAGGCTCCCAAATTACATCCCAAACATGTGACATGGGGAAAATAATCATAACTTTCTCTCTGAGCATCAGATTGAAATTTCGTAGAAAGTTATATAAAGAGGATGGCCTGTAGTTTTCCTTGTATTGATTTTAGGTCCTAAGGTTGAAACAATGACAAGTGGAACATCATACAAAGTCGCTTTATGAAATCTGTCTATAATCAGGTCATCATGGGAGATTTAGTATAACTCTTCCTTGGAGAATCCAATCTTGATAAGACTTGAGGGGTTGGAAAGAGGACTCAGAGGGATATCGTAGTATGAAAATTTATACCTTGGAGATATGAATTATAGAGATACAACTGATTCAATATCGAGCTCCTACAAATTGAAAAAAGGTGTGTAGTTTTTTTTAAAGTTTTGCATAAGTTTGGTTGTAAAATTAGTTTGAAGGAATTTAAAGGGTGTGGAATTTGTTGGGTAGCGGAGGTCCCACGTAACAGTTTTGAGTCTGAAAGCCTAGAAATTAGGATAAAAATATGGTAAACCTCCGAAATATGCAGAGCGCAAAAGGTAAAAGACTGAGTCAAAGGGTTGTCTGCCCGAAAAATAATATAAAATAATAGGAAGTAAGTTGGTCCGTGGACCATAGATAGGTATAAATAGAGCACAACTTTATGAGGGAAAGGCAATCCTTTTTGGGGTATGATCTTGAATTTTAATGGTGATGGGTTTTTGAGGGAAGCATTTTGAAAGCATCTGTAAGTCCGAGTTGAGGGTTTGGGTAGTTGATAGAGGCTTTGCAGCTATGTGCGCAGAGTACTGGAAGAGTCCAGAGTTGTGTGCACGAACATCTGGATGTATGGGCGATAAGTGTAAATAAAAATAAAGTTCCTTTTGAGAATTCTATGTCGAATCTGAATTATCGTGAATCTAACATTTGCTATGAATAATAATATTGTTTTGATCTATGCATATATGATTTCTTATTAAATACTTGTGAAGCTGGGTTTAATCTTAATAAGTAAACTAAATAAATCTAATAAATTTTTTCTTAAATACCTTTGTAAAGTAGACCTGAGTTGCAATACTTCATCCAATAGATTAGATCTGTAGACTGCATGCTAATAGACAGTAAGAGATATTCAAGATCTGCATAAATACAGTGTAGCGCGAAGTTACAGAACGGGGCGCAAAACCTCCAAACCACATCTAGATATACCCAGGGTGTGGAAACCTAGTTCCAGCACCCTACCCTACTACCTCGGGTGAGACCTCAGTCTGCGCTCCATGAGTTGTTACCGAAAGGGTCGGTAGCTGCGAGATTTGCTTAGCTAAATAATTCTTCCAAACCCAGGTCAGGCCCATATAAGCCAAAAATGGTTCTGTTGCTGGGACTGGGATCTACCTAAGGGGTGTCTGGTGTGAAACATTGGGACTCAAGAGAGAAGAAAATTGAAGGATCGAAGGGACCTAGAACAATAGTAGTTCAAGGGTAACAATGACGAGCGTGATCCAGTTACTGGTATTCAAGGGCGCAGGAGGTGAAGACATGGAACAATTTTGGTTCATGCTAACATCATTATGGAACACACAACAAATTGTAGATGATAATATCAAAAAGGCTACCTTAGTCAGCGCGTTGCAGGACCAAGCATTGACATGGTACATAAAGTACTCAAGTGATCACCCAACGGTGGGGATAGTAGAAATCCAGACCGAATTAAAGAAGGAGTTTAGCTGGCTGAAGTCAGAAACACAGTCGGTTATAGGGTTCAAAGAGATCATGATGATGCCTGGTGAAACCCCGTGGGATTTGGACCAAATACTGAAAAGTACTATTCGCGAGGCTAACATGACATTGACAGATGCACAACACTGTGCTTGGTTTATGGCATCATTAACACGACATCTGAGGATGGCTTTGCCAAAATAGAAGATCTCAACCCAGGTTGAAGCATTAGAGACAATGATAAGGTTGCACGACACTCCATTACAAGACCCAGGGTTAGGAGTTCAACAAATCCAAGCGCAAATCCAGAATTTGTGTTTGGAAATGAAGAAGTTAAAACAAGAACAAGCACCACGACCAGAAGTCCAAGAGGAAGTATGGTGTAGGAGCCCGGGGCACGATAAAGATCACTGCCTAGTCTTAGTGAATTATGTGGCAATGAGGGGACCAACACCATTGCCACCAGAGGTAGGGCCGAGCACAACAACCTCGCTCTGGTGCACAATTTGTCAGGTGGGAGGAAAGCACAACATAGATAATTGTCATCTGCTGCTGAAATACAACCAAAATCCCCAACAACTATTTTACAACTTTTACAGATCAGTGGGCCATGAGGAAAGGGACTATTGTAGCTACCAATTATTAATGGACCAGTCACCTGCTTACAAAATGCAGACTAAGGCACAAGGTTAGGATACAGCCACGATGATTGCGCGTGGTGGGTTCCAAGGCCATGGGTGAGGACAAGGTAGCATGGGGGCAGGAAGGGGTCGTGGGTAGCTAATTTGCTACAACTGTGGAGGTCCACGACATTATGCGTGAGATTATACCAACCCCACCAGAATTTCATGCAGTTATTGTGAGTAATTCGATCATGAGCTGATAGATTGTCCTACGATGATAACATAGATCCATGAAAAAAGGGCAGCACAACCAACAACAACCTAGAACGTGCAAATGATGAGTTCCGAACCTCGCGAGGAAGATCCCAAAGTCAACATGGTACTAAGAAGTGGCACGGCCATAGGAGCAGATAGAAGGAGCTTAAGTAAGGAGGATGCAAGGGTGGGTAAGGAGACACATCTAGAAGCTCGGGAGAGCTTCGCGGAGTCTCTACCCTAGGTAGTAGGGATCAGCCTGAGTTGTTCAAGGATCCCTCGGTGATAACTAACTTTTTAGAGACATGTATAACACTGCTTCGTGACAACAGGGTAGTTAAAGGCTTATAGCAACTGATAAATAGACGCGCAGGATGGAGTGGTGAACCTCACGTAGTTCGAAAGTTCAGGAGACATGCATCGTAGACTAGGAAGGAAATGCAATTGATAGTGCAGATCGATGAGTATGAAATGGATAAGGTCATTCTATATCTAGGCTCAGATGCCAATGTAGTACCTAAATAGACTTGGGAACACATGGGTAAGCCTACACTACAATGGTCCCCTATCCAATGACGGATGGAAAATCAGTAGAAGGTGATATCCATGGGAAGGCTACAAGGAGTTACGTTATGTGGGGTGTGGAGCCTGATTATCTTCTATATTCAAACTTTTCAGTCGGATGTATACCCCAGGAAGATTGTGCACCCCTCCACGCAAGGGGGTTAAATCCCCCCCAGTGGTCCCCCGGTGGGGGTTCGGGGGGTAGCGCTCCCGAAGCTAAAAATAGATGTAAAATTACCTTGTAAAAATCCAGTAATTTCTAGTCAATCTGGGCTGTTCATTAGGCGGATGATCTGATGGTAGAAGTTATGTTTGATTTAGGGTTTTTTCCCTAGAAGGCAACCCCTCATTATATATGAGGGAATTGTATTGCGTCTATGCATATCTGTATTCTGAGGAAGAGAGAGGAGATTGAGAGCGAAGAGGGTGTTATAGAGGATCTACTGTAGGTTGTATCTCTTCAATTTGCTGGGTAATATAATAAAAGAAGGACTGGCTATTTCTCCATGGATGTAGCCCAAACTGGGTGACCCACGTATATCTGTGCCTCTCTTGTTTTATGCATTTTCCGTGTTTATATTTTTGCAATATTTTATGTGTTCCATTGCTCCGTAATAGATAATTTTCTAACAACTGGTATCAGAGCTGAATGTCTATTTGGCTGATAAATGCACAGGAGAGAAGGATTCCTAGTTCAAATGGGAGCAATGGCGGAAGATGGTAGGTTTAGGGTCGAAAAATTTAACGGCCAAAACTACCAACTGTGGAAGATGCAAATGGAAGATTATCTGTATCAGAGAGATCTGTACCTACCATTGAGCGGACAGACAAAGAAGCCAACGAGTATGACAGACACAGAATGGGATATTCTCAACAGAAAGACACTTGGAACAATATGGATGTGCCTAGTGGCATCCGTAGCGTTTAAAATTTTAAAGGAAATGAAAAAACAGGGTTTAATGTCAGCATTAACCAAACTATATGAAAAACCCTCGGCGTCAAATAAGGTATTTCCTATGAAGCGTTTATTTAATATGAAGATGTCAGAGGGTGGATCTATCGTTGATCATTTAAATGATTTTAATACAGTTACAAGTCAGTTAAGTTCTATAGGGGTAAAATTTGATGATGAAGTTAGAGCTCTGTTATTCTTATGCTCATTGCCAGAAAGTTGGAATGGTTTAGTAATGGCCATTAGTAACTCTGTTTTTGGATCTAGTACTTTAAAGTTTTATGATGTTGTCGGTGCTATCCTTAGTGAGGAAATGTGACGAAAAAGCTCCAGTGAGACATCAGGTAATGCTTTGAGTGCATAGTCTAGGGGAAGAAAAATGGAAAGAGGAAAGAGCTCACGATATCGCAGTAAATCAAGGAAAGGTAGATCCAAGTCCAGATTGGGGATAGTGTGTTGGAAATGCGGAAAGAAAGGACACCTAAAGAAATACTTTAGATCTAGGAAGGGAAAAGAAGGAGATGCACAACAAGAAAACAATCATGAAGCAAATGTGATAGGTGAGGTGTTACAAGATGCTTTGATTCTTTCTTTCGAAATATTACTGATTCCTAGGTGGTAGATTCAGGGGCCTCATTCCATGCCGCACCTGATAAGAAATATTTTCATGACTATGTTCAAGGAGATTTTGGACATGTCAATTTGGGTGATGATAAACGCTGTAAAATCGTTGGAATGGGTGCAGTTTTCATAAAACAAAAAAATGGAAATCAATGGCTATTAAAGAATGTAAGGTGTGTTCCAGATCTAAAGAAAAATCTAATTTCAACAGGGTAGTTGGGAGGTGAAGGTTGTGTAAGTACTTTCACAAATAAAACCTGGAAGGTCACTAAAGGATCCCTGGTAATAGCGAAAGGAGCAAAGGTTGGTGCATTGTATTTATGCAATGGTATTTCTAATTTTGTTAATTCTTTAACCTCTACAGGAGAAGATATGGAATTATGGCATCATAGGCTCGCGCACATGATTGAGAAGGGGATGCAGATTCTTCACTCAAGAAATTTGTTGCCAGGTTTGAAGCATGTTGATTTAAAATTCTGTGAGAATTGTGTATATGGAAAACAGAAGAGAGTTAGATTCCTTAGAGTTGGGAAAGAAAAGAAGAGTGAAAAATTAGAGCTTGTGCATACAGATGTATGGGGACCTACTCAGGTATCATCTCTTGGTGGCTCTCGTTATTATGTTACTTTTATTGATGATGAAACCAGAAAAACCTGGATTTATTGTATTCGAAAAAATTTGAAGTATTTGATACTTTCAAGAAATGGAAATCTTTGGTTGAAAATGAGACAGGGAAAAGGTTGAAGTGTCTCAAATCAAATAATGGAGGTGAATATTGTAGCAAAGAGTTTGATAGGTACTATTCAGGGAATGGAATTCATAGAGAGAAGACAGTTCCAAGAACACCACAAGAAAATGGTGTGTTAGAAAGGATGAACAGGACAATCGTGGAGCGTGCAAGGTGCATGAGATTGCATGCATGATTGCCTTTACAATTTTGGGTAGATGTCGTAGACACTGCTGTTTATTTAATAAACAGAGGGCGTTCAAGTTCCTTGGATGGTGGTATTCCAGAGGAGGCATGGACAGGTAAGATTTTTGGTTGTGAAGCCTTTGTCCACATTAATAAAGAAAATAGAACAAAGCTTGAGTCAAAATCAAAGAAATTTACCTTTGTTGGATATGGTGTTAATGATTTTGGTTATCTCTTATATGATTATGAAAATCACAAAATCATTAGGAGCAGAGATGTAATATTCAATGAAAAGGTCATGTATAAGAATCAGTTGTAAGAAAAGAAACAAGAAAAAGAAAACAGAGAATACACAATGCTTGATGATATCACAGGAAAAGTGGTGGTGCCTGAAAAACATAATGATCAATAGCCAAAAGAACAACCACAACAACAACAAGCACTTCAAACACCTGAAAGTGGTGTTAGAAGATCTACCATGATAAGTAGACCCCCTGAACGATACTCTCCTTCATTATATTATGTACTATTGACTGATTCTGGTGAACCAGAATGTTATGAAGAAGTAGTGCAGGTAGAAACTAGGAAGAATTGGGAGCAAGCCATGAAAGAAGAGATGGACTCCTTAGCACATAACCAGACTTGGGACTTAGTCATGTTGCCTGCAGGTAAAACAACATTGTAGAATAAATGGGTTTACAGGCTGAAGGAAGAAGATGGAGGAAAACAGAGGTACAAATCTAGACTTGTGGTGAAGGGGTTTGCACAAAAGAAAGGTATTGATTTTGATGAAATATTTTCTCCTGTTGTTAAAATGACTTCAATCAGAACTATTCTAAGTCAAGTGGCAGTTGAAGATTTGCATCTTGAGCAGTTAGATGTAAAGACAGCCTTTCTCCATGGGGATTTGGAGGAAGAGATATATATGCAGCAGCCACAAGGATATGAAGCGAAAGGGAAGGAGAAACTAGTGTGTAGGTTGAATAAGAGCTTGTATGGCTTAAAACAGGCTCCAAGGTAGTAGTATCTAAAATTTGACAAGTTTATCTCTGAACAAGGTTATACTAGATGTCACTCTGATCATTGTGTTTATCTAAAAAAGAAAAATGATGGTAGCTATATTATATTGTTATTGTATGTAGATGACATGCTTGTTGTAGGTTCTAACATGTAGGAGATAAATGTGCTCAAAAGAAAATTGGCAAACTCATTTGCAATGAAGGATTTTGGTGCTGCAAAACAAATCCTTGGTATGAGAATAACTAGAGATAGGAAGAATCACAAATTAACATTGTCTCAAAGTCAGTACATAGTAAAGGTGTTGAAAAGGTTTAATATGCAAAATGCAAAACCAATTAGTATACCTTTGGCTAGCCATTTCAAATTAAGTAAGGAGGCGTGTCCCAAGACTTAGGAAGAAATGGCTCATATGTCTAAAGTTCCATATGCATCAATAGTTGGAAACTTAATGTATGTAATGGTCTGCACAAGGCTTGATATTGCAGTGGGAGTTTTAAGCAGGTACATGAACAATCCAAGAAAAGAACATTGGATGGCAGTGAAGTAGATTCTCAGGTATTTGAGAGGTACCACAAATCAACCATTATGCTTTGGTGGTTCAAACATTGCTCTACAGGGATATGTTGATGCAAAAATGGTAGGTGATAGAGATAACAGGAGGAGCGCTACAGGATATGTGTTTACTGTAGGTGGAACAACTATCAGTTGGGTCTCAAAACTAAAAAGTGTTGTTGCACTCTCAACAACAGAAGCAGAGTATGTTGCTGCTACAGAGGCTAGTAAAGAAATGATTTGGTTACAAAGGTTTCTAGATGAATTGGGTAAGAAGCAGGAGTTGGGCAGGTTATACAGTGACAACCAGAGTGCCATACATCTTGCAAAGAAATTTTCATTTCATTCCAAGACTAAGCATATACAGCTCAAGTAACATTTCATACAGTCAGCGTTGGAAGATGGACAATTGAAGCTGGAAAAAATACACACTAAGCCAGAATCCTCCAGATATGTTAACGAAAGTTGTAACCAAGGAGAAACTGAGAATCTGATCCGTTTTAGTTAGTCTTGAAGTATGATGAAGAAGATGAGAAATAACTAGGTCCAAAGTGGAGTCATTGTCTAGCAAATGAAGCAGCAGTGGAGTTGCTATAATCAGTCTCCCAGTGGAAGATTGTTGGGTGTGGAACCTGATTATCTTCTGTATTCAAAGGTTTCAACAAGATGTATACCCCAGGAAGACTATACACCCCTCCACGTGGGGGGGGGGGGGGGGGGTAAATCCCCCCCAGCTGGGGGGTCCGGGGGCTAGCGGTCCCTCGATGGGGTTCAGGGGCAGCGCCCCCGAAGCTAAAAATAGATGTAAAATTACCTTGTAAAAATATAGTAATTTCTAGTAAATCTGGGCCATTCATTAGGTCGATGATCTGATGGTAGAAGTTATGTTTAATTTAGGGGTTTTTTCCCTAGAAGGCAACCCCTCATTATATCTGAGGGAATTGTATTGCGTCTATGCATATCTGTATTCTGAGTGAGGAAGAGAGAGGAGATTGAGAGCGAAGAGGGTGTTACAGTGGATCTGATGTAGTTTGTATCTCTTCAGTTTGCCGGATAATATAATAAAAGAAGGACTGGCTGTTTTTCCGTGGATGTAGCCCAAACTGGGTGAACCACATATATCTGTGTCTCTCTTGTTTTATGCGTTTTCTGTGTTTATATTTCTGCAATATTTTATGTGTCCCATTGCTTCGTAATATATAATTTTCTAACATGGTAGACCTTGATAGTGCAAGTACTCGGACAGACTTTGAAGTTATTGAGCTCATGGATGAAAGTACACCCTATCCTGCATTGTTAGGAATAGACTGGGCCATCGACATGAACTGGGTTATTAATTTAAAGAAGTAGACAATGGTATTTGAAACAAAATTGCTCCGCGTGGTCATTCCACTAAATCTAGCTAAAGGACCATGCTATATTGAACCTATGCACGATAAAGAAAGCGATGACGAATTAGATGGTATCTACAGAATAGCTGCACAAAGGCAAGAATGGGGAAAGACAATGAAGGATAGAAGAATATCATGAGGCTTTGTAGAATCTTGCACCACCGATTCAGACAAAGAAGATGAGCGATGGCATAAAAGGTTGAATGGAGTGACTACGTTACTCTCCAATATGATGACTAACTCTCTATATTGTGTAAGGGCCCAGGATCACAAATTTCTGACGTATGATGGGTTGATGATAATAGATGAATTCCTAACCAAATTTGAAATTGCAGTACCAGAGCACCAATGGTTTGATGTGTTGAGATGGGTGTTGCACGCGATGCTTGTGTGATGGTGGGGCACACATGAAGGGACTTTTGATGACTGGTGCGACTATAGGTGCATGATGAAGATCAAATTTGGGAAGCCTGAACTATGCATAATGGAGAAATACGATGGACTTGATGACCCATGCATGCACCTTACCAGATGGATCAAATCCTACAGAGAGGAACCTCAGCTAGAATGGGTGCACATATTTTATCACACCCTGGATGTCATTCCCAGAAACTGGTATACTGAAGCGGAGCTCTGACATGACGTAGGCGAGTGGGATATCTTTCACTCAGGGTTTTTGTCGACATTCCTCTTTGAAGATTAATGGATGGATCTCATGGATGAAGCATTTCAACTGGTAAAGGCCACCATTTTCAAGACACCACTGGAACTAGAGGAAACTGTGCAGCCCAACTAGTCACGACAGCTGAGCCAGGCTCTCGAATGCTATAATGTCCAGGTAGAAGATGATGAGTATGATCCGCGAAATGTTAACATTTCAGAATCAGAGGGGAGCCACGAGGTGTGCGGACCCACAATCGAAGATCCAGATATCATGGCATTGTTGAAAACGAGACAACTCAATATCGTAATCGAAGAGGAGTCAAAGTATGCAACGGTGGGGGACTATTGGGACAATGCCACAGTGGAGAAGGTCGTCAAATTGCTTCACGAATATCAAGATTTATTCCCAACAAAAATCACGGAGCTAAAAGGGATCCTAGGAGACCTGGGAATGATGAAGATAATGTTGAAGCCAGATGCAAAACCAGTTAAGTAGCGACCATACATATTGAACCCAAAATATAAAGCAAAGGTCCGTGAAGAAATGGACAAGATGTTGGTAGCAAGAACCATTGAAACAGTCGAGAAGTCCGACTGGGTAAGTCTGATGGTTGTACAGGAGAAGAAACAAAAGGGTGAGATTCGTATTCATGTGGATCTCAGGAAACTCAATGATGCCTACATTAAAAATCCATTTCCAACTCCATTTACAGATGAGGTACTGGAAAATGTGGGGGGGGGGGGCAAGAAGCCTACTCCTTCACGGATGGGTTCTCAGGATACCACTAGATCAAGATCGTGCCAAAGGATAGGAGTAAAATAAAGTTTGCCACTAAATGGGGTTGCTTTTAGTACACGGTGATGCCCTTTGGACTAAAGAATGCGCCGGTGATGTTTTCACGAATAGTAGTAGCGACAATCAAAGAATTTACACACAAGTTCTTAGAGGTCTATCTTGATGATTGAATCGTGTTTGGACTGGTTAAGAAGCACATAGCGAGCTTACGATTGATGTTGGACACATGCCGCTAACACCAGATCGTGCTAAACTTAAAGAAGTGTACATTCCTTGTCCCATTTGGGAACCTGCTCGGCATGTGGTCTATAAGCATGGCCTAATGGTCGACCCGGCAAAGATTGCGATCATACTCAATCTACAAGAACCGCGAAGTGTCAAACAACTGTGTGCCACCCTAGGATACACAGGCTACTATTAAAAGTTCATCAAAAGCTACGCCCAAATCATAGCTCTGATGGGACAATTGTTGAATAAGGATGCTACTTATTGTTGGAATGAGGAATGCAACAAAAGCCTGGAGACGCTCAAGGAAAAGATGGCATCAACCCCTATATTGGTCTTTCTGAAATGGGACATTGAGTTTCATGCGCATGTTGACGCATCATGTATCGCGCTGGGGGCGGTACTTACTCAACTAGAAGCGAAGGGAATTGACCACCTGATTGCATTCGCAAGTCGCCGGTTATCAAATGCCAAGAAGAATTACTCCACTACTGAGCATGAGGGATTAGCAATAGTATACGAGCTTCAAAAATTCAGCCACTATCTGCTTGGCGGTCACTTTAAGATGTATACTAATCACTCGGTGTTAAAATACATAGTGAACAAGCCTGTGTTGGGGGGGCTCACTTGTAGATGGTTACTGTTATTCTAGGAGTATGACTTTGAGGTCATCGTAAAGCTAGGACATCTAAATGCAGGCCCCAATCACCTATCTCGAATTGAGACCGGTGAAGAACCCACAAATCTAGAGGATGGACTCCCGGATGCACAACTATATGTAGTGTGCGTAGCGGATGGTCACTTTGAGGACATAATCCACTTCTTAACTACAGGAACCACATCGTAGGGGTATTCTGTTCAACAGAATAAGGAATCGGTGATACATGTAGCAGATTTCACCGTGATTGCAGGACACCTCTACAAAATGGGCAACGACAAAATATTGTGTAGATATGTCTCGGAGTTTGAGCGAGGACAGATCCTAGCCGAAGCACATGTGGGGGTTGCTAACAGACATTATGCAGGTCACGTCACAACCCAAAAGATTCTTCGCACAGGATTATGGTGGCCCACTTTGCATCAGGATTTGAAAGCATACTGTCGAGCCTACGACGTATGTCAACGGACGGGGAAACCATCGCGGAGAGATGAAATGCTACTCCAGCCATAGATGACGTTATAGCCATTCAAGAAGTGGGCAATCGATTTAGTAGGACTTATCAAGCCGTGAGGGAAGACGTGCGTAGGATATATCATCACTGCAACAGATTATTTGACCCGATGGGCAGAGGCACAACCAGTTAAGGATTGCATGAC
Organism: Pinus taeda; assembly: GCA_000404065.3. Classification (NCBI taxonomy): domain Eukaryota; kingdom Viridiplantae; phylum Streptophyta; class Pinopsida; order Pinales; family Pinaceae; genus Pinus; species Pinus taeda. The sequence goes on from APFE030426093.1 coordinate 26,029, forward strand.
TGCGGCAACTGCGAAGTTTTTGTTCGAGAATGTACTAACAAGGTTTGGCTATCCCAAAATTCTCATGAGCAATCGAGGAACACATTTCCTGAATGAAATGATCAACGAACTCACTGAGGAGTTCCAAATATATCACTAGCAGAGTACGCCATGCCACTCGCAAGTGAATGGGACCGTTGAGGCATTCAACAAAATCTTGGAGACAACGTTGACCAAGGTTTGTAATGCGCGACGAAATGACTAGGACTTGCGCATCCCTACTGTGCTATGCGCATACTGAACCACGTGTAAGAAGTTGATGGGGTAGACACCTTTTCGGTTAGTCTATAGCAAGGAGGCCGTTATGCCTATGGAATATATTGTTCCTATTCTGCAGATCATAGCAATCACAGGTATCGTAGACCATGGGGTTTTGGAGGAAAGGCTTGCGCAGCTAGAGGAATTGGAGGAGGAACATTTTTTGGCCGGATTCCATTAGCAAGTCTAGAAACAGTGCGAGAAAGAATGGCATGATTGCCATATCAAGGTGCGCACCTTCAAGGAGAATGACCTAGTATTGCTATATGACAATAAGTTCAAGAAATTCCCAGGAAAACTCTGAATGCATCTGTTGGGACCCTATGTTGTCAAATAAGTTACCGATGGGGGTGTGGTTTAGCTTGCCAAACTCAATGGAGACTCGTTCTTGGGCTAAGTGAATGGAAGTAGCTTGAAGCTCTATAAGGGCAGGCCGACAGCCTAACTAATTATTTGTAGGATAGTCTCACCACTCCAGCCAGTTGAAAGAGAGCATGGGATGGTAAAGAAGTCTGTGGGAAAGTGGCTTAAGTGCTAGGATACACGTAGATCTAGCCCATCACCCAAATCGTGGTTGCGCGATCCGAAGTACGCTGCTGCATTGCTACGAGAAAAGGTGACCATTCATGTCACTATTCATGACAAGATGTCTGAATTATGGCAAAAGGGAGTGGGCGACAGGCAATTAAGAGGAGTACGAGCCAGATATGGATCGAGCTGCCATAGATTTTACATGGGGACATTAGATAGGCAAGAATGAGTGAAATTGAAATTAGAATCGCTTATAAATCACCAAGGGGTATCCACCGGGTGAACTACACTTCAAGAAAACATATACTGAGTGTCGATATGGAGTTGTTCATTATCTCTACACAAGGAATAAGCCCGAGGGTGGTGATATGGTTGTTGGAGCAGTAGGACTCTTTAAGAAGCATGGTGTTGACAATTGCAGTCGTCCAGCAGACTGCAACATCAATAGTAGGGGATGTACTAGAAAAGAGGAGACACGAAGCAGAATTGGTCTGGATGCCATCACCCCACTTAGGGCAGGCCGACGAACTACAACACTACAGAGAAATGATGGAAAGACGGAGACCATGGGTAGAAACGAAGTTAATAAGTCGTCTTTGATGAACCTTGAGGAATGGGATCTCGTGGACAATAACGACGGTCTTGGAAAATTGCAACATAAGCTGCAACAGACAGTGCGAAGAGCAGATATGAAGGTTGAAAGTGGCTGCAGTGGTACAAGGAGGTCCTGTATGTGGCTCCTCGCTCGAGCTAAAATCTTGTGACAAGGTGTTCTGTGTTAACCGAGCAGAGCAGAATGAGCATCATCGATTGCAAGCAATGGTAAAAACACTAAAGTAGGAGCTAGGCGAAGCATGGTAGGAGACAACCAAGAAGCAGTAGGACGATGAGCACCACTCAGAGGGAGGTGAACCGCAAAGCCATGACAGCATGTCTCGCCACACCAAGGAGTGACTCAGGACGAGTCACGATGATTGTGTTGGGGGACTATTGGGTAGCGGAGGTCCCGCGTAATAGTTTTGAGTCTGAAAGCCCAAAAAGTAGGATAAAAATATGGTAAACCTCCAAAATATGTGGAGTGCGAAAAGTAAAAAACTAAGTCAAGGGGTTGTCCACTCAAAAAATAATATAAAATAATAGGAAGTAAGTTGATCTGCAGACCATAGATAGGTATAAATAGAGTGTGGCTCTATGAGGGAAAGGCAGTTCTTTTTGGGGTATGATCTTGGATTTGAATGGCAACAGGTTTTTGAGGGAAGCATTCTGAAAGCGTCTGTATGTCCGAGTCGAGGGTTTGGGTAGTGGATAGAGGCTTTGTAGCTATGTGTGCAGAGGCCTGGAAGAGTCCCCAATTGTGTGCACGGAATCCTGCAGCTGAGTGTGTAGGGCGGATCTAGATGTACGGGTGATAAGTGGAAATAAATATAAAGTTCCTTTTGAGAATTCTGTGTCGAATTTGAATTATCGCGAATCTGGCATTTTGTATGCATAATAAGACTGTTGTGATCTATGCGCATATGATCGCTTATTAAATACTTGTGAAGCTGGGTTTAATCTTAATAAGTAAACTAAATAAATTTGATAAATGTTTGCTTAAACACCTTTCTAAAGTAGATTTGAGTTGCAATACTTCATGCAATAGATTATATCTGTAGACTACGTGCTAATAGATAGTGAGAGATATTTGGGATCTGCACGAATACAACACAGTGCGAAGTTGTAGAACGGGGCGTGAAACCTCCAAACCACATCTAGACATCCCCAGGGTACAGAAAACTGGTTCCAGCACCCTCCCCTGCTACCTCGGGTGAGACCTCAGTCTGCGCTCCGCGGGCCATTGCCGAAAGGGCCGGTAGCTATGGGATTTGCTTGGCTAAATAATTCTTCTGAACCTAGGTCAGGCCCATATAAGCCAACAGAAGCTAAGATGGATGGTATAGAAGAAAAAATTAAAGGAAACATGATATATTTGAAGACATATTTGACAAAGTTGCTATAATAAATGCTTACTAATGGTGAAAGGGGAGTAAAGGAAACTCATGATGAGAACAAAAGAAATGTTAATAATGATTTCATAGACTCTAACGTTGGATTGAAGACCCACCACGTTCCAAAGATTGATATGAGGAAGTTTGATGACAAGGATCCTGTAACATGGATACTACATATGGAGCAATATTTGCATCTCCATAATGTTCAAACACACAAAAGGTACACATTGAAACTTTATATTTGGAACCAAATCAGTTTGTATGGTATCGATGACTTTTCTCTCGTAAACAATTTGTCACTTGAGCAATTTTTACGAAAGAAATGATAGAAAATTATGAGGATACAAAAAGCAACACCTTTTTTAGCCAATTGATAAATCTCAAACAAAAGGGGTCAATGATGGAGCACATTGAGGACTTCCAAAAATTGAATATAAGGGTAAAAAGTATTCTAGAGGAGCATAGGATTGATGTGTTCATAGGGGCTTTAAAGGATAACATCCAACATGAGGTTTTGCTTTGGGAACTTGATTCATTGGAGAAGGCATTCAAGTTGGCAAGAAAAATGGAAATCAAAATTATGGCAACAGGGAAGCCTACCACTGACAACTATAAAGATGGAAGTGTTGTTTCTCCTAGCCTTGCACCATCTACAAGGTTGACACCACAACAATTGGAAGAGAAAATAGAAAAGGGATTTATTACAATTGTGATAGAAAATACACTAAAGGTCATAAGCATGCTAAGAAGAAATTAATTTACATAGATGTGGAAGAGGAGAAAGAAAAGGAACAAGAAACGTCAAAACAAGAAGATATACACGAGGAACCAATCCCAGAGAAAGAAGAAATGAATCTGACCATATCTTGTAATTCATTGACAAGAATTACCACTCCTCAAACTCTCAAGATAGCAAGGCATATCTAGAAGAAAAAGGTAATAGTGTTGATTGATTTGGGTAGTACCCATAATTTTATTCATTGTAAGATAACCAAGGAATTGAATTGCTTCCTATATCGAGCACCAGAGTGTCAAGTAATGGTTGCAAATGGAGGAAACATAAATTGCTCTGGAAAGTGCCATAATATCAAGTTATCCATGGGAGAACATGTCTTGAATAGTCCAATGCTTTCCATTCCAATGGGTGGTGCAGATGTTGTACTAGGAGTTCAATGGCTACAATCTTTGGGTACAATAACTTTTAATTTTCAAGAACTTTTCTTGAATTTTTTTGGAAAGGAAAGGAAGTTGAATTAAGGGGTGTTGAAGGGAAACTGGGAAAGATAATCATCTCTAAAAGCATGACAAAGATTCTAAAGAAATAACAACAGGGCGTAATTACACAATTATGTTTACTAGAGGTTCCCACATCGAAATAATCTATTTCTCCATATCTCGAAAACGTTTTGGACAATTATTCCAAGGTATTTGAGATTCCCAAAGGCATACCACCTATTCGTTATCATGATCATGCTATTCATTTGGTTCTAGGAAGTGTTCCCCTAAACCTTACATATATCCATATGCCCGAAGGAGTTAAATTGAATGTATGGTTGCAGAAATGCTAGAGGTTGGTATAATTCAACCTAGTTAAAGTTCTTTCTCTGCTCCAGTGGTATTGGTAACAAGAAGGATGGATCATGGTGCATGTGTTCGGATTATAAGGAGCTCAAATCAAAATTTCCCATTCATGTCATTGATGAATTACATTGATCAATTTACTTCACCAAGTTGGATCTTCATTCAAGATATCATCAAATCAAAATGAAGATTGAAGGCATTCCAAAATCAACATTTAGAACTCATGAGGGTCATTATGAATTTTTGGTCATGCCTTTTGGCCTTACCAATGCACCTTCTACATTTCAAGGTTTGATGAATTCCATTTTCAAACCCTTCCTTAGAAAATTTGTGTTAGTATCTTTTGATGATATACTAATCTACAACAAGTCTTGGAAGGATCATGTTCAACATGTTGACAGGGTGCTCAAACTATTAGAGGAGAAACACTTATATGAAAAATGCTCCAAATGTTTCTCTGTAGAATAAGAGGTAGAATATTATGGTACTTAGTTAGCTCATAGCTCATCTTATCATCCTCAATCTGATGGGCAAACTGAGATAGTGAACAAATGTTTGGAAGGATATCTTCGTTGCTTTGTATTTGATAAACAAACACAATGGGTTAAGTGGTTGCCTCTGGCTAAATGGTGGTATAACACTTCCTTCCATACTGCAGCAAAAATGACCCTATTTATGGCACTTTATGGATATCATCCATCGTCCATCACATCATCTTTAAAATAAAATTCTAAGGTTGAAGCATTGGAAGATCACATAAAGCATCAACAACAAGTTCTCAAACTCTTAAATGATAACCTCACTTTGGCGCAGAATAGAATGAAACAACAAGCATATCAACATCACAATGAAATAAGTTTTGATGTAGGTGATAGGGTATTTATATGACTAAAACCATACAAACAAATGTCCCTCAAGCAAGCTAAGAAGGATAATAAATTATCACCAAATTATTATGGTATGTACAAGGTTTTACAAAAGATTGGTACTATGAAATACAAATTGGAGCTTCCCGAGTGCACCCAATTTTCCATGTTTCATTCTTAAATAAGGTTATAGGTGAGAAGATCCCAATACAAACAATATTGCTAGAACTTGATGAGGAAAGAAAAATCATATTGGAACCAGAAGGAGTCACAAAACCAAGAAATCAACAGCTAAGGAATCGATCAATTTTAGAGTATCTCATCAAGTGGAAGAACTTATCCACTGAAGATTCCACACGGGCAGATGATAATTTTGTTAGGTCCCTATACTACTAGTGTAACCCCTTATTGTCATTAGTACAACCCCCTTATTCGATTGTTGTGTCCATGTAGTCCCCATAGCGTTATTATTGTGCCCCATAGAAGCCCACTATTGTTATTATTATGCACTTACATTATTATTGTTATGTCAGCTTTGATTATATTATGACCCCTTAGACTCCTATATATAGAAAGGAGGTCTTTTCATTTGTATCATCCAAGAATTGTTCATTTGTGTAATGTAAAGGAGGTTTTCCCGTCGAAGAGGCTGATTTCTAAGGCATTGATTTATCTTTTCTATCTTTTTGTGAGTTGGTTTCTTAACATTTAGTATCAAAGCTTTGGATTCTAGGGTTTTGCTGCTCCAAACAGGTCATTGTGGAATTTTCGCTATAACTGTTCTGCTACGAAGTTTTAGAAGCGAAAACAAAACCCATTTGAGAAGAAATCAGTCTGAACCTCAGGTCTAAATTTCAAATCTTGTCTCACTATATTTTTGGAGATATGATCTGAGGAAGATAGGGTTTTTGCAAGCTCCAGAATTTCATCTCAAATAGGTCATCGTGGAATTGTCGCTATACTATTTTTTCTACAAAGGTTTAGACTCTGAAATTAAAACCCATTTGAGCTGAAATCTTGGTCAATCTTGGGCCTAAATCTCAGATCTTGTCTCACTATATGTTTGGAGATATAATCTGAGTAAGTTAGGGTTTTTGCAGACTCTCGAATTACATTCTAAATAGGTGACCTTGTGAAAATCATCATAACTTTCTCTCTGAGGAACAAATTTGAAATTTCAGAAGAGATTATAGAAATATGATAGACTGTAGTTTTCTGTGTATATTTTTCAGATCTGAAGGTCAAAACAGTGACACATGGCATGTCGTACAAGTTCGCTCTAGTGAAACATTATATAATCTAGTCATCTTAGGAGATTGGGCATAACTCTTTCTTGGAGAATCAAATTCTGATCAGACTTGTGGGGTTAGAAAGAGGACTCAAAGGGCTACTGTAGGAGATAATTTCAAAACTTTGAGATCTGAAAGTATAGAGTTACAGCCGTTTCAAGATCAAGCTCCTAAAATCAAGAAAAGGTGACACGAGGAAGTTTGATGGAAAGGATCTAGTAAATTGGATACTACAGATGGAGAATTGATCTACATGAAGTGAAACTGTTACAAAAGGTACATATTGCATCTTCATATTTAGAACCAGATCAATTTTTATGGCATAAAGGGCTTTGTTGTCATAAGCCACTTGTTACGTGGTCAATTTTCATGGAGAAAATGATAGCACATTATGAGGATACAAAGAGAAACACCTTCTTTAGCCAATTAATAAATCTCAAACAAAAGTGCTCAATTGTAGAGCATATTGAGGACTTTCAAAAATTGAATATAAGGAAAATGATATTCCATAGAAGTAGAGGATTGATGTCCCCATAGGTACTTTAAAGGATAACATTCAACATGAGGTTCATCTTTGGGAACCTGATTCATTAAAGAATGCATTCAGGTTGGAAAGAAAAGTGGAAAGAAAAATTATGGCAAAAAGGAAGTCTACCCCTCACAACTATAAAGATGGAAGTGTTGTTTCTCCTAGCCTTCCAGAACCTACAAGGTTCACACCACAACAATTGGAAGAAAAAAGAGCAAAAGGGCTTTGTTACAATTGTGATAACAAATACATTAAAGGTCACAAGTGTGTTGAGAAGAAATTATTTTACATTGATTGTGAAGAGGAGGAAGAAAAGGATCAAGAAATGTCAAAAGAAGGGGATATACACCAGGAACCAACCCCAGAGAAAGAAGAAATGAATCTGACCATATCTTGTAAAGCATTGGCAAGAATTATCACTCCTCAAACTCTTAAGATAGAAGGACATATCATGAAGAAAAAGGTTCAAAAAGTGAAAGATCACATCGAGAAAGAAGAAATGAATCCAACCATATCTTGTAATGCATTGGCTGGAATTACCACTTCTCAAACTATTGTAGGTTTTAACGTTGTACATAAATTACATGCATACAAATTCTAAAACACAGAAAATAAAAAATGCGAGAGCATAACACATAAAACACATATACACAAAGATTTTCCCCTAGATCCCAAAACCAGGACTACCAGCTTGATTTTGTCAATTCATTTGCAGTATTCTTCAAAGTGTCCACCTTTACCGGCAACACCTTTTTGTCTTCTATCATATCCCTCACAAAGTGATAATGAACATCAATGTGCTTTGTCTTTGAATGATAAGCAGGGTTCTTTGCCAAGAAAATTGCACTTT